>AWOL01S0115663.1:0-33642 GCA_000715115.1 Nicotiana otophora
CTCCCCCCAGGCTCGAGTTTTCCGCTCGGGTAAGCTAGGTTTAGAACAACACACCCTAGGATTCAAACCTAGAATAACAGAGCCTCATGTCGTATTCTTAGTAGGAACGTTTATTTGCACCACGTGCATTTAACTTTGGGGACTCAACACAGGGGTTGGGTCTGTCTAGGACAGGTGTGCCCGAAACTAAAAAGACAATCCTGATGCATCTTACGTGCTACTTGTACATTTGTTTGATCTAGTTTGTATGTTGACCGACTTTTAGAATAGGGAAAGAAAATTGAAAAAAAAACTAGAGAGGGAGAATAAGAGAGTGAAATTCACCTGGTTCTCATAAGATCCCTTTGTTCAAAAATCAAATTGCCTGATTTTACTCAAAAGGTGTTGAAACATAGACTAAGATTTTGAAAACTTCCCCGCTTCTGATCGAACTACGCCGGTCTGATTCTCACCGGATGTGAGATACGTAGGCAAACCTCATCGATTCTGGCCACAATGTTAAAAAAATTCCAAAAACGGATTTCCTTTAATTCCTTCTTTAGAAGTCTTTCCTTAGACAATTCAAAACAAAAAATGATTTTAAAACCAAAAAACATATTTTCCTTCTTTCCGAAGTCTTTCATACGAAAACAAATAAATAAAAAAATCAATCAAAAATCAAAATCCAAAATATTGGTTTCCTTTATTTTGATGTATTTTTCCCAAAAATTCAAAACCAAATCAGAAACAAAAATCTAAAAATATTCTTTTTCTTCTTTAGAAGTCTTTCTTTCGTACATGTTATAAAAATTGAAAAATTGAAGTCCAAAAATATTTTCGCTTTTCTTCATAAGTACTTTCATAAATTGAAAAGAAAACTCAAAAAGCCTAAATATTTTCTTAAAAGTCCCTTTTCCGAAATTCAGAGGCAACATTCAAAATCCAAAAATATTTTCTTTCTTCTTTAGAAAAAGAGAAAATGAATGGAAATTCAAACCCAAATGTTTTCTCTTTACTTTTGAAATTCCCAAAATCCAAAACAAAAGAAAAGAATTTTTAGAAGGCTTACATTCGAAAAAAAAAGAAATTTTTCAAAATATAAAATCCGAATTATTTTCCCATGATTTGGAGTCATTTGTTTCTTGAACTACGTAATGATCTGATTCATGCAGCGTCATGATACCTAGGTAATCCCCATCGGATTCGATCATAACCATAAACAAATTGAGTGAAAAAAAAAAACCGCAAAAAAAGGGAAAGAAATAAAGAAAAATTGAGAAAAGAAAGAAAAGAGTGACAAAAATAACAAAGAAAAACAAAGAGCGAAAACAACAAAGAGAGAGAAAATCAAGATGTGAAAGAAAAAAAAGAGAAAAGAAAACGAGAGTGAAAATGAAATAAAAGAGGTACAAAGTGAAAAGGGACATTTAATGGCTGGGATGAAACACGCAACCGTTCAAACACAAGGTAGAAGCGTTTAACTATTAGGTGCATTGCATCCCAACGTCCGATTTCCTATATGTTAAGTGTCTCAAAACTAACAAGGTTGGTGTGTGCAAATTAGCCAGGTTCTGTTCAGGTGGTTGATTTTGTTGGTAATCTGACTTATCATCCATACATCACAAGATCTAAAGGCAAGGTTCATATGGCCTCCGACAATCATCTACCAATTATCGAACTTGAGGATAGCCCAACATCGGTCCACAACTAGAATCAGCAATTGCTAAAGAGAATAGGATATTGTGTCTCCGCATGATGAAAATGTGGGACGCCTGGTCTAATGGTAGGGAACCGCCGAGTGCTATCCTTGGGTTCCTTAAGTTGATCCCCAGGTCAGGTGAGGCTACCAAACCCCCCATGCTCAACCTGTTTATCCCATGCGGATACCCTCTAATGCCGTTTAACGGTCCCGGAATGCCTTCTGTGGTTCGCCCCCAAGCGCCGGCTTCAAAGGCACCACCAGTAATGTTCTCTGCAGCACCACTCTGCACCACATTACAACCAACTATACCACGACCGTATGTTGAGCCTCCAATGTTCACTTTTTAGAGTCCACAGTTTCAACCAGAAATAACATATGTGACTCCGTACTCCTTTACTCAACCTCTGCATTATGATTTCTCGATGGAGCAAGAAAAGGTTGTCACGAATCCCGAGCAAGAGGAAATGGCTCGAGAGATGAAAAGCCTAGAACAAAGCCCGAAAAACATGCAAGGCCTGAGTGGCCAAAAGAGTGTCTCATACTCCGACAAATGTATGTTTCCCCACATTCACTTGCCGACTGGCTTCAAAACACCAAAATTTGAAAAGTACGATGGGCACAGAGACCCGATCGCTCATCTAAAACGGTATGGTAACCAACTATGGGGTGCTGGTGGAAAAAAGGAGCTGCTAATGGCCTATTTTGGAGAAAGCCTCATTAGAATCGCTTATGAGTGGTATACGGATCAAACATTTACCCATTGGCATGTGTGGGACGATCTGGCCCAAGATTTTATCCGCCAGTTCCAGTATAATGTGGACATTGCTCCGGATAGAAACTCTGTGACCAATTTGGAAAGGAAAACCGCGGAAAGTTTTCGTGAATATGTTGTCAAATGGCGTGAGCAAGCTGCTAGTCTAAAGCCTCTAATGGATGAAGCAGAAATAGTTACGATTTTCCTATAGGCCCAAGAGGCGGACTACTTCCAGAACATGATGTCCGTTATAGGTAATCCATTCTCTGAGGCTATCAAAATTAGGGAAATGGTCAAAATGGGTTAAAACAGGCAGAATCTTGAGTCATACTGTTTTTAAGGCCACATCACAGGCCGTTCAGAATGGTTTGGAGGGTTTGATGAACAGAAACTGGAGAGAAGAGGGAGCCATGATGGTTTTGAGCTCGAAGGGCACCTACATGGCATTCAACCAACATATATGCTTCCTAAGGTCCCACAACACTATTATCCCGATCAAGGTATTGCTAATGTCGTGACACCGCCTCCCTATGTGGTGATGAACGCGCAATCTTACATGCGGCCACAATATTATACATAAAACCGAGATCTACCTCCCAGAAATGCCCATCCTTACCAAGCTCCGTATAATCCCCAACCAAATGTTCCCCAATACAATCCTCGCCCAAGTGAGCCCCTTATAAGGAATCTGTTCACCCTTATTGGTGAATCGCATTCAAGCTTGTTCCAAAAGCTAATCAGGTTAGGTCTGCTGCAGCCAGTGGCTCCGAACAGGCCGAACCCCGAGTCCCCTTCGCACTGAGCTGATGCTAGATGTGAATACCACTCTGGAGCAGTGGGACATGATACTGAAGACTGTTGGACTCTTAAAATAATAATGGAAGACCTCATCGAGGTCCATGCAATAGTGCTTAGGGATGAAGAGGACCCTAATATGATAAACAATCCCCTGCCCACTCACACCAATGTGCCAGTAGCCGGAATGATTTATGAAGATGACGAATTTGATTCGGCACTGAAGGCCATTGCAGTCATTGCCGAGACAGAAGAAAAGCCAAAAAATGGCCGCCAAGCTTGAAAGTTTCCCATCAGACGGGAGTCTCGGTATCCAGTATTGCTATCCTTTCTACGTCCGGATATCTCAGGTTGTGATTCGGATGTTTTACTTTATTGTCTTACTTTCCGATGTAAACCCTTTTTTCTTTAAAATTTTAAAACAATCAAAACAAATCAAATGAAATAAATATTTTATTGTCAAGGAATGTCTCTTTCTTAATCTTGTCACTTTTCTTATTCTCTTTTCAGTTCTATTAAATTCAGATTTCAATAACATGACATGCTTGCATACTTCATGCCCAGATCCTAAAACGATGTCAGACTTCAAAATAATGAATCAAGAATCAGAATGCAAAGAAGATATGTTTAAGGAAATAAAACAAAGAATCGAAACAACTAAAGGAAAATTGTCTCTAAATTGGAAAGGTCCATACATTGTAACGAGAGTACTGCCAAAAGAGAGCGTGGTACCTGGGAAAATATTGAAGGAATGTCTCAGAAACAACTGTCAATGCAGGTACTGTCAAAAGGTACTATGTTAAATCCTCTATATAACATTAATGTTCTCCGGTTGGGATAAAGAATGCTTTCATTCTCGCTACCCAAATACCATTAACCCTTTTGTCAACCCTTTGAGCCGGTTACCTTTCTTTAATTGCCTTCTTTGGAACCTGAGAGTGTTGTTGAAAAAAAAGGAAAAACAGACAAAAAGAAAAGAAGAAAAAATAAATAAAAAAAGAAATAAAAAAAAGAAAAAAGAAGAAGGAAAAAGAAAAGAAAAAGAAATAAAATAAAAGAAAAACAAAAGAAAATAAAAAACAAAGTTACTTGAACTACGTTCGACTTGATTCCGAAAGGATACGTAGACAACCTCTCTTTGGGGTTCAGTCACACCAAAACAAAAACCAAATTCCCCCAAAAGTGAAACTGAGGTAGATGTTATAATGATTCGGCGATGGTTTTGCCTGAAAGGTTTCAAAGTTGTAATTCAATTCAAATCATTTTCACCCAAATCCTTTTCAAAGTCCTTCCGATCAATCAACGAGAATGTTCAAGAATTGGAGGATATAACCACTTGGATCTGATACAACCATATAAGAGAAATAAAATAAGAGAGTCGTATTGGTAAAAACCCTCACGGGCACCGTAAGGCGATGGTAAGCAGAGAAATTAAAATGAGAAAGTCTTTTTAGTGAAAACTCGCAAAAAGCACTATAAGGCGATGGTGAGAAGAGAAGTGAGAAAGGTCAGTTGGTGAAAACCCGCAAAGGGCGCCATTGATCGAAGAAGAGGATACCCATAGTCATTGGATTCGACACAATCCTGGGCAAGGTTTCTCGGTTTCAAGGCAAAAGTTGTGATGAATTTCTGAGAGTCGGACAGTTTACACAGATCACGCATATAGTTCCAAAGGCATGTCATGTTCATTGAATTCTGCATGTACTCCAGATAAGTCTGTCTTTCCTTTCTCCGAAAGGGATACCTTTTGTCCAAATTCATTATCCATTCCATTATTAGTTTTCTTTGAATCCCTTTCGATCTAACTCTGTTCTGAAACTAAGACGAAGAAGGTATGGTAAGACTGATTTATAGGGTTCTCATTTGATACAAGCTAATATGCAAAAAGGCACCTAACCTAAGCAGGGGCATCAAGTTGACCCCGACTGGCCATGGCGGCCGATGCTTCGAAATCAAAAACTCTTGAAAGAAAGAAATCAAATTGAAGTGCCTATAATGGCAAAATAAAGTTGAAAAGGTTAAGTCCCAAGTGGCTAACCGTCTTGGCAATGTTTGAAGAGCCAAAGGTTCCCCAATACTTTGAAGTTAAAAATTGAAAGAAGGAAATCGGATTGAAATGCCCACGCAGGCAAAATAAAGTTGAAAAAGATTAAGTCCAGTGTTACCAACCATCATGGCAAGGTTTGGAAAATCCAAAGGTTTCTCCGGGGCCAAAAATGAAATCGGTCTTCAGGAAACAACCAGTTGTAGTTGAAATCACCATCAAAGAAACCGGGCCGATTTCAAGTGACTGAAACATTCAAGGCCACAAAACCAACCACCGTTTCAAACTGACAAATTGTTCTTTGTTTGAAAAAACAGGAAACAAGTGAAATCTAAAAGCAACCTTGCAAGAAGCAGGTGCAACCAAAAAGAAATTGCGCAAGGCTAGAAACAGCTTTGCAGCAACAACTCCAAAAAGGAAAGTTTTCTCCAAATTCTTTCTCGCATTTTACTCATTCTCTTAAATAAAAGAAAAAGTAAGAAAGAAAGTTCAAAATCATGGTAGTATAGGATCTCCAATACCTAGCTGCATTTTCCTACATAGGGTCTCCACTCCCTAGTTAATTTTATTTTAGGCATAGGGTCTCCACTCCCTAGTCTCTTTTCCAACATAGGGTCTCCACTACCTAGTTGATTTTATTATAGACATTGGGTCTCCACCACTACCAAGTTGATTTTATTTTAGACATAGGGTCTCCACCACTACCTAGTTGATTTTATTTTAGACATAGGGTCTCCACTTTCTAGTCTCCTTTTTCCAACATAGGGTCTCCACTCCTTAGTTGATGTTATTTTAGACATAGGGTCTCCATTCCCTAGTCTTTTTTCCAATATAGAGTCTCCACTCCCTAGTTGATTTTATTTTAGCCATAGGGTCTCCACTCCCTAGTTAAAGTTATTTTAGACGTAGGGTCTCCACTCCCTAGTCTCTTTTCCAACATAGGGTCTCCACTCCCTAGTTAAAGTTATTTTAGACGTAGGGTCTCCACTCCCTAGTCTCTTTTCCAACATAGGGTCTCCACTCCCTAGTTAAAGTTATTTTAGACGTAGGGTCTCCACTCCCTAGTCTCTTTTCCAACATAGGGTCTCCACTCCCTAGTTAAAGTTATTTTAGACGTAGGGTCTCCACTCCCTAGTCTCTTTTCCAACATAGGGTCTCCACTCCCTAGTTAAAGTTATTTTAGACGTAGGGTCTCCACTCCCTAGTCTCTTTTCCAACATAGGGTCTCCACTCCCTAGTTAAAGTTATTTTAGACGTAGGGTCTCCACTCCCTAGTCTCTTTTCCAACATAGGGTCTCCACTCCCTAGTTAAAGTTATTTTAGACGTAGGGTCTCCACTCCCTAGTCTCTTTTCCAACATAGGGTCTCCACTCCCTAGTTAAAGTTATTTTAGACGTAGGGTCTCCACTCCCTAGTCTCTTTTCCAACATAGGGTCTCCACTCCCTAGTTAAAGTTATTTTAGACGTAGGGTCTCCACTCCCTAGTCTCTTTTCCAACATAGGGTCTCCACTCCCTAGTTAAAGTTATTTTAGACGTAGGGTCTCCACTCCCTAGTCTCTTTTCCAACATAGGGTCTCCACTCCCTAGTTAAAGTTATTTTAGACGTAGGGTCTCCACTCCCTAGTCTCTTTTCCAACATAGGGTCTCCACTCCCTAGTTAAAGTTATTTTAGACGTAGGGTCTCCACTCCCTAGTCTCTTTTCCAACATAGGGTCTCCACTCCCTAGTTAAAGTTATTTTAGACGTAGGGTCTCCACTCCCTAGTCTCTTTTCCAACATAGGGTCTCCACTCCCTAGTTAAAGTTATTTTAGACGTAGGGTCTCCACTCCCTAGTCTCTTTTCCAACATAGGGTCTCCACTCCCTAGTTAAAGTTATTTTAGACGTAGGGTCTCCACTCCCTAGTCTCTTTTCCAACATAGGGTCTCCACTCCCTAGTTAAAGTTATTTTAGACGTAGGGTCTCCACTCCCTAGTCTCTTTTCCAACATAGGGTCTCCACTCCCTAGTTGATTTGATCTTAAATGCAGGGTGCACCATATCATTGCTAACATAGGGAACATCATTCCCTCATCGTATTTCCCCACCATAAGGTACACCAATCCTTAGTTGAAGCACCATTTTGGCAATCAGGGTACTCCATTTCCAAAGAATCATATCTTCTCAGGGTGCATAAATCCCGACCTTTTATTGCTTTCAAATAATGAAGTAGTATAGAGTTTTGTTACAAATAACTCACGAAAGTTTTCTAGTGAATACTGGGGCAGAAAAATTTTGTTCGTTTGTTTGTTTTGGTGTTTGAGCAGGTTTTACCTCGAGGCATAGGGTTCGAGATGGCCAAAAGAAGAAGTCTCAATCCAAAATAAAGAAAAGGAAAGAAAGAAAAAAAAGTAAATCCAAACTGCAGAAGCGAATGAAAGGATGTGGACTGCTCAAGACATGAGTGAAGTCATGAGCTTTTCATGTCTCTTTTTTATCCGAAGAAATCATAGAAGAATGAACTAGCACCTGCAGCTAGCAAGCATCAAGATTCAGATCAGATTCTGCGTGAAGAACCATCCAAGACTCAAGATCAAGCTTCAGAACACTCATAGATAGGAATCTCGTAACTCGTAGCTGATAGACTTGTTCAGTCTCTTTTTCATTTTGATTTTGGTGTAATAAGGAGCTCAGCAAGCAGCAACAACAGTGAAATCATAGCTTTTCGGTAGTCCCAGCTACCAAAATTCTCAGAACTATAGTTACCTAATTCCTTTATAGCCAAGGATATGTAGGCAACCTCCGAAGCAAGGTTCGGTCAAACTTTTTTAAAATGCTTCCAAAAGGAGTATCAAACGGTCAAAAAATTTTCATGATTGCTCACTTTATATTTGCCCGAAAATACTTCATGTTCTCGAGCAAAGAGGGGCAGCTGGGAGCACCTAATTTTTGCCTCACATAGGAAATTACTCCTAAAAAATAATCCAAAAATAATTTTAATTGTTTGTATGAATTTTAGGAGTTTTTCTTTATTTGTTTTACATCTATTCATATTGTTTATGCATGTTAGGAATATCGTAAATCATAAAAATCATAAAAAATTTCAAATCTTAATTTCATAGCATTTTAGATTTTAAATTACATTTTAGGATTTAATTACATTATTAAATGTATTATTTAAATATCTAAAAATAAAAATAAATGCATTCTTAGGTTAGTTAATTAATTAGGTCATTAGTCAATCAGTAAGTAAAATATATAAAATAGTTTAGCCACACAGATTGGATTTAATTAAAATTTGAGTCCAAAGTGATTAATTTTGCAAAAGTCTAATAAAGAAGAAAGAAGGAGAAGGGCTTGCTAAGGTTTCAAACAAACTGGGCCAAATGTAGCGGCCCAGTTCTTCATCTCAAATACCCGCCGAACAATTCACACCCGCCTAGCCCAGTCCTTTAGATGACGCCATTTATACCAAAACGACATCGCTTCCTCTTCATCACTCACAAAAATGCCCTCCCCCCCCGAATTTCTAGAGACGGATCCCTTTCCCGAAAAACCCTAGCAGCTCCTTCCTCTCTTAAGACAGACCCCTCTCCCTAAAGGAAAACCCTAGCCGCCTTCCCCCTCTCCTTCTTCACTCTCTCATCTACATATTCACCTGCACCAACTCTCACATACACACCCAGAAACATCCAAACGAAGATCTGAAATCACATAAAAGAAGAAGCCAAAAACAAAAGAGGTGCTGGAAATTCGAAGGAAATTAGAAAGGAATAGATTGCTGAAATTCTTTTAAACTCTCTTCTTCGGATCTACAAAAAGTTATCGAAGCTCTAATTGAAGCTGTTTTGTTGCGATTGTTGCTTGTCTTGAACTGGAAACTTCTGTGCATTAGTTTGCCGACGAGTCCCTTGTTGCTGGTTTAGCTTGGTCGAGTTTTCTCATCGAATTTCCATCTTTGTAATCCAGAAGTTTTTATATATAAAAGGTCTGTTCCTTTTCTATGCTTAGCTTTGTCATGTTCTATGCCTTCTGTCTAACGATTACGCAAACATTGATTTATTGGCTCTTTCAATCAATGTCTATTGCTTTAATTGTACTCTATTATGTATTTGTTTAAGGTTAGTTGGTTTGTTTATCTTGAAGCATGATTGATGATTTAATGTTAGTAAGATGAAGTTGACCGTTAATAATTATGAGTAGTGATTTTTGTTGGCCTATTTAGATTAGGTAAAAAATGAATTCACTGTATTTTGTTTGGAACTATATGCCATGGTTAGATCTGCTATTTGGTTAGGAAAAGTTCTGAAGTAATTTTATGAAACTCATGGTTTGAGAGAAATAGCTTCCCAATCTGTGAAGGTCTATTTTTGATTACTCACTATGCTTTGAATCTGGTAAGTAATTCATAAGTTTTATGTTAGAGCCGTTTTAGCTAAATGTTGTTGCTAATATGCTTCAAAAGATTTTGGTAAATGTGCCATGGGGATCTGGTTTGGTCTGATTAGTAAGAATCACAATTGGGCTCAAATAAATTCAAATTGCCAAGCCCAACACAATAAACCGGCAAAAAGCTAGCCCACCTTTCCATAACTAATTACTACACTTTCCCATAGATAATTTCATAATTCATGACCTCACAAACAATCTCAAATTAGTTTAGGATGATAATCATGAACATCGTAGCTTGCTTTAGGTGCGATTAATAATAAATCATTGTGACTATGGGTACAGTTCCCGTGTCATGATCATAATACGTAAACCCCAATTCGAGTGTGTGTTTCACATGACTCGACCATAACTAACATAATAATAATAATAATAATAATAACAATAATAATAATAATAATAATAATAATAATAATAAAATTAACATGTTGTAGATCGCGGGTGCGTTTTACGTGACGCGATTCGCAATATGTACAAAAACAAACGAGTGCGCGACATCGCGACTTGTTCAAATAAATTCCATGAATCCCAAAAGTAATTACATTTCAATTAAAAGCAGCTAGAAAGTTAAAAATGCACAATAGATTTTAAACATATAATAAATGATATAATTAGGCCAATTATTAATAGTTGAGCGACCGTTCTAAAATTACGGAACTCGGGAGTGCCTCACACCTTCTCCCGGATTAACAGAATTCCTTACTCGGTCTTCTGTGTTCGCGGACCAAAAATCAAGTCAAATGTTTTTGATTTGGGATTTAAAATAAACAGGTGACTTGGGACACCATAAATTATTCCAAGTGGCGACTCTGAATAAATAAATAATCTCATTTCGATTAATGTCACTTTAATTAGAAAAACTCCCTTATCCTTCGGAAAAAAGGAGGTGTGTGTAATGAGCCGACCGGTTGTTTTGAGAGTTATAGCCTCGATCCACTATTAACTGCTTCTCCCATATCTATTTGTGCTATCGTGACTTGCCGGGAGGTTTCATTTTGGTTTTTGAAGTATTTTGGGACACTTAGTCCCTAGATGGAGGTTTAAGCCTTAGGATTTGATTCGTAGTCAGAACTGTATGAAGACGACTTCGGAATGGAGTTCTATTGGTTCCTTTAGCTCCGTTAGGTGATTTTGGACTTAGGGACGTGTCTGGATAGTGTTTTGGAGGTTTGTAGCTCATTCAGGCTTGAAATGGCGAAAGTCAAAGTTTTGGAGATTTTGACCGGTAGTGAACTTTTTGATATCGGGGTCGAATTCAAATTCTGGAAGTTGGAGTAGGTCTGTAGGGTTGAATATGATATGTATGCAAAATTTGGGGTCAATCGGACGTGGTGTGGTTGGTTTCGGCATCGGTTGTCGAATTTGAAAGTTTCAAGTTCTTTAAGTTTGAATCGGAGGATGATTCATGATTTTATTATTGTTTGATATTTTTTGAGGGCTCGACTATATTCGTATGATGTTTTAGGATTGGTTTGTATGTTTGGTTGAGGTCCCGGGAGCCTCGGGTGAGTTTCGGGTGCGTTAACGGATCAAAAGTTGGATTTGTGTTGTTGCTGAAGTCTTCAGGCATCTGGTGTTTTCGCACATGCGGTGGGGAGACCGCATGTGCGGGATCGCACGTGCGACACACAAAGCCTAGAAGCTGAGATTAAAAGCGTGGCCAGGGATCGCATGTGCGAGGGATTTCCGTATCTGCGATGCCCGCATATGCGTTATAGGAACCGCAGACACAGTGAATGACCGAAGAAGCGGACAGTGCTCCGCAGGTGCGCACACGCAAGTGCGGCCCCCTTGATGCAGATGCAGTCCCATCCCCCTTTAGTGATTTTCTCACCTACGATGGTATTTCCACAGGTGCGGTTGAAGGCCCGCAGAAGCAGGTTTAGTGGTAGAAAAAAGACCAAATCGAGGGTTTTATCTCATTTCAATTTTTGGGACTTTGAGAGCTCGGATTAAGGCGATATTTCGAGAGATTTTCAGAGGAAGCTTGTGGGTAACGATTCTTAACTCCTTTATGGTTATATTCCTCTAATCTATGGTTGATTTCATTATCTAATTAAGAAATTTGGTTGAGCAATTTGGGGGAAAATGGTAGAAGTTCTTCAACTAAGATTTTGGTCTTTGATTGGGATTTTCACATCGGATTTGGATGATTTTTGTACAAGTGAACTCGTGAGTGAATGTGTGTTCATATTTTATGACTTTTACCCAATTCCAAGACGTGGGCCCGGGGAAACGTTTTAGGGTGATTTTCCAATTTCTTGCTTTAGCTTTGATTTCAATAGCTAGATTACTTCCTTATAGTTATATTTATGATATGTAATTAATTCTGACTAGATTTGGGCCATTCGGAGTCAGATTTTTGTGGAAAGAGCATTGTTACGGATTGATTGAGCTTGGTTCGAGGTAAATGTCCTGCCTAACCTTATGTGGGGTAAACTCCCCTTAGGATTTGGTACTATTTTGATATGTGAGCGCCGTGTACGTGAGGTGACGAGTATGTACACGGGATAATTGTTGTAAAAACCCGATTTCTGCTAAGTAAATACATGTTTCCTTCTTATTTGAGTCATATCAGCATGGGTAGTATCCTGTTAGATTAGAATAACACGTCTACTTGCCTTAATTGCTTATCTGAACTCCGTGTAGCATGTTTAGTCTAAATTGTATGATTTCATGTTGTAGCTGTTAAATTCTATTGTTTGGGCTGTGTATTTACTTTTAGGGCTACGGAACGGTATTCCGGGAGATCCCCCTGCATATTTACTTTGGGACTACAGAACGGTATTCCGGGAGATCCCCCTGCCTTGCATATTTACTTTGGGACTACGGAACGGTATTCCAGGAGATCCCCCTGCACATTTACGTTTGGGACTATGAGATGGTATCTCGGGAGATCCCCTATTATTATCTCTGTGTACTGAGCTATTACATTTCTATGATTTTATTCTTGTTAAATTTCGGTTTTTATTTTACTGTGATATTCCCCTCTGCCTTGTTTTTATTTTATATATATATATATACTAGTAGGGCCTTGACCTGACCTCGTCACTACTTGGCCGAGGTTAGGTGTGTGTGTGTGTATATATATATATATATATACTAGTAGGGCCTTGACCTGACCTCGTCACTACTTGGCCGAGGTTAGGCTTGGCACTTACTGGGTACCGCTGTGGTGTACTCACACCCTTTTCTGCACATGTTTTTCGCGTGCAGATCGAGGTTCCTCTTACCAGCCTCATCCTTAGTTGTAGTTGCTACTATTTTCGGAGAACATCAAGGTACATCTGCTCGCGCCCGCAGATCCTCGGAGTCCCGCTCTATCCCCCTATGTTTATTCTTCTCTTATTTCTATAGACACTGATGTATAGAACAGTTAGAACTTCGTAGAAGCTTGTGACTTACGGTGTTCCAGGTCTTGGGAGTGTTATGTATACTTCGAGAGTTGATTATTGTAAATGCCGAGAGACATCTCAATTGCTTATTTAAAATATTTGTTATTGTTAGTTGTTAATTTTTATGTTTTTCATTTCATTTCCGCAAGTGTTAGGCTTACCTAGTCGTAAAGACTAGGTGCCATCACGACGATTCACGGAGGGAGAATTTGTGTTTTGACAAGTTGGTATCAAAGCTCTAGGTTCATAGGCATCGTGAGTCACAATCTGGTTTATTAGAGTCTCGCGGATCGATACATAAACGTTTGTACTTATCTTCGGGAGGCTATGGAACTGTTAGGAACAATCATACTTCTTTTGATTCCTTGTCGTGCGAGTTATTGGAATTTAAAATTCTCTATTCTATTCTTTCTCACAGATAGTGAGGAACTGTACTGGGAGATCTGACGACCAGGCACCCGCACCCCCTGCTAGAGCCACCAGAGGCCGGGGCCGGGATAGAGGACGACCACGTGGTGCAGCCAGAGAACCCACGCGAGCTACAAAAGAGGAGCCCCCAGTAGCTCCAGCTGGAGGGTAGGCACCTGAGGTTCATATTGTTGTACCAGCCCTCCAGGAGACTCTAGCCCAGTTCATGAGCATGTTTAGCACCTTAGCTCAGGCTGGATTGATTCCATGAGCTCCTGCCGCATCTCAGGCTGGGGGAGGGGCACAGACTCCCATAGCCCACTCTCCTATGTAGAGGGTCCAGGTTGATCAGTCCCTAGAGTTCATTCCTATGCCGCCGGTACCTCCGGTTCAGCATGAGACCAGGATAGCCGCTTCGGAGGCGGAGCAACTCAGACTTGAGAGGTACAAGAAGTACCCCCCACCTACCTTTAGCGGATTAGCTATAAAGGATGTTCAGGGTTTTCTGGAGGAGTGTCATCATATTCTCCTTACTATGGGCGTAGCACAGACGAGTGGGGTTTCTTTTACCACTTTCCAGCTTAGAGAAACATCCTATCAATGGTGGTGTGCTTATGAGTTGAGTAGTCCGGACGAGGCAACCTCACTCACATGGACTCAGTTCTCGGATATGGTTTTGAGAGAGTATGTCCCTCAGAGCCTCAGGTATGCCTAGCGTGCGGAGTTTGAGCAGTTGCGCCAGGGTTTTATGACTGTGTCAGAGTATGCAGTCCGTTTCAGTGACTTGGCCCGACATGCACCGGCTTTGGTTGCCACGATTCGAGAGAGGATACGTCACTTCATTGAGGGGCTCCACCCCAGCATTCGATTTAGTATGGCCAGGGAGTTGGAGATGGATATCTCTTATCAGCATGTTGTGAATATTGACAGGAGATTGGGGGCATGCTTGCTCAGGACCGAGAGGAGAGAGAGGCCAGGAGGTCTCGAGAGACTGGTTCTTATTCTGCAGCTCGTGCCCCAGCAGCTCACTATGGTAGGGGTTATGTGAGTAGCCCCGTTCATTCAGCTCTTCCATCCGCCAGTGGTGTTCCAGCTCTTTCCAGGCACCAAGAGCCTTATTATGCACCACCATTATCTAGTGTGCCTCCTGCTCAGGGTGCTATTAGCGGCCAGTCTAGCAGACCTGGCCCGAGTCAGTCACAGTAGCCACACCCTCCGAGGGGTTATTTTAAGTGTGGCGACACTCTCCATATGGTGAGGGATTGCCTCAAACTTAGGAGGGGTGCACCTCCATAGACTTATCAACCACCACGTGCTCCATCGGGTCCTCAAGCCATGATTCCAGCACCAACTACCACCCTACATGCTCAACTAGCTCGATGTGGAGGTCGGGGAGGTCGAGGTCGCCCTAGAGTGGGAGGCCAAGCCAGGTATTATGCTCTTCCGGCTCATACAGAGGCAGTTGCTTCCGACTCTGTCATTACAAGTATTGTTCCAGTCTGTCATAGAGATGCGTCAGTATTATTTTACCCAGGCTCTACATATTCATATGTGTCCTCTTATTGTTCCCCACATTTTGGCGTATCTCATGCTTTTTTGAGTTCCCCTTTTTATGTGTCTATTCCTGGGAGATATTCTCTTGTTGTGGATCGTGTGTATTGGTCGTGTTTGATTGCTCTTAGTGGTTTTGAGACCAGAGCCGATTTATTATTACTCTGCATTATAGATTTTGATGTTATCTTGGACATGGACTAGTTGTCGCCCCATTATACTATTCTTCATTGTCACGCTAAGACTGTGACACTGGCTATGCCAGGCTTACCGCGATTAGAGTGGAGGGGTACCTTAGAGTATACTCCCCGTAGAGATATTTCATTTCTTAAGGCTCAACGAAAGGCTGATAAGGGGTGTGACGCGTATCTATCTTATGTGAGAGATGTCAGTATTGATACCCCTATAGTTGAGTTGGTTCCAGTAGTGAGGGACTTCCCATATGTATTTTCAGCTGATCTTCCGGGCATGCCACCCGACAGAGATATTCATTTTGGCATTTGTTGCCGGGCACTCAACCCATCTCTAATTCCTCCATACCGTATGGCTCCTCCTGAGTTGAAGGAGTTGAAGGAGTAGTTGCATGAGTTGCTTGATAAGGGTTTCATTCGGCCCAGTGTGTCACCTTGGTGTGCTCCGGTCTTGTTTATGAAACAAAAGATGGTTCTATGCGTATGTGTATTGATTATCACCAGCGAAACAACGTTACAAAGAAGAACAGGTATCCATTGCCTCGTGTTGATGACTTATTTGATCAGGTACAGGGTGCTAGGGTGTTTTCCAAGATTGACTTCAGTTCAGGCTATCATCAGTTGAAGATTCGGGAGCCAGATATCCCGAAGACTGCCTTCAGGACCCGATATGGTCACTATGAGTTTCTTGTTATGTCTTTTTGGTGACCAATTCCCCAGCAGCTTTTATGCATTTGATGCACAGTGTGTTATGGCCTTATCTTGACTCCTTCATCATTGTGTTTATTGACGACATTCTGGTGTACACCCGGACTCGGGAGGATCATGAGCAGCACCTGAGGACTGTGCTTCAGACGTTGAGAGAAAAGAAGTTGTATGCAAAATTTTTAAAGTGTGAGTTTTGGCTAGACTCAGTGGCATTCTTGGACCATGTAGTATCGAGTGATGGGATCAAGGTGGATCCGAAGAAGGTGGAAGGAGTGCATAGTTGGCCTAGACCGTCATCAGCTACGGAGATCTGCAGTTTTCTTAGTTTGGTGGGGGTATTACAGTCGTTTTGTAGAGGGATTCTCATCTATTGCAGCACCTACGACCAGGCTAACCCAGAAGGGTGCTCCGTTCAGGTGTACATAGGAGTATGAGGAGAGCTTTCAGAAGCTCAAGACGGCTTTGACTACAGCCCCGTATTGGTATTTCCTACAGGTTCGGGGTCTTACACTGTATATTGTGATGCGTCATAGATTGGTCTTGGCGCGGTTTTGATACAGGACGGTAGGGTGATTGCCTACGCGTCCAGACAGTTGAAGGTGCATGAAAAACAACTATCATATTCATAGCCTTAAGTTAGTAGCTATTGTTCATGCCCTGAAGATTTGGCGGCACTATTTGTACGGTGTTCCTTGTGAGATTTACACCGATCATCGGAGTTTGCAGCATCTGTTCAAGCAAATGGATCTTAACTTGCGTCAACGAAGGTAGTTGGAGCTACTTAAGGACTATGATATTACCATTTTGTACCACCAGGGGAAGGCCAATGTAGTGGCCGATGCTTTGAGTCGCCGGGCGGAGAGTTTGGGGAGTTTAGCATATCTTCTAGCAGCAAAGAGACCCTTAACATTAGATGTTCAGGCCTTAGCCAGCCAGTTTGTGAGATTATATATTTCTGAGCCGAGTCGAGTGTTAGATTGTGTGGTCTTCGGTCTTCTCTTTATGATCGCATCAGGGAGCGTCAATATGATGACCCTCACCTGCTTGTCCTTAAAATAACGGTTCAACACGGTAATGCTAAGGAGGTCACTATTGTGGATGATGGTGTATTGAGGATGCAGGGCAAGCTATGTGTGCCTAATGTAGATGGTTTGAGTGAGTTAATTCTTCAGGAGGCTCATAGCTCGCGGTACTCTATTCATCCGGGTGCCGCGAAGATGTATCAGGACTTGAGGCACCATTACTGGTGGAGGAGGATGAATAAGGACATAGTGGAGTATGTGTCTCGGTGCCTAAATTTCCAGCAGGTGAAGTATGAGCATCAGCGGTCGGGTGGGTTACTTCAGAAGTTAGAGATTCTGGAGTGGAAATGGGAGTAGATCACTATGGATTTCGTTGTTGGACTCCCACGGACTCAACGGAGGTTTGATGTAGTTTGGGTGATTGTGGATAGGCTGACCAAGTCAGCTCATTTCATTCCTGTGATGACTACATATTCTTCCGAGCAGCTGGCTCGAATCTACATCCACGAGATCGTCAGGCTTCACGCGTACCAGTATCTATCATCTTTGACCGGGGTACGCAGTTTACATCATGGTTCTAGAGGGCCATACAACATGAGTTGGGTACTCGAGTGGAGCTGAGCACAACATTTCACCCTCAGACGGGCGGACACTTCGAGCGCACTATTCAGATACTAGAGGATATGCTCCGTGCGTGTGTGATGGAGTTTGGAGGGTCTTGGGATCAGTTCTTGCCATTTTTAGAGTTTGCCTACAATAACAGTTATCAGTCGAGCATCTAGATGGCACCATATGAGGCTCTGTATGGTAGGCGGTGACGATCCCCAGTGAATTGGTTCGAGCCGGGCGAGGCCAGATTATTGGGTATAGACTTGGTCCATGATGCCCTGGATAAGGTGAAGGTGATTCAGGATCGACTTCGCATAGCCTAGTCCAGACAGAAGAGTTATGCGGACCGGAAGGTTCGCGATGAAGCGTTCATGGTTGGAGAGCGGGTTTTACTCCGGGTATCGCCTATGAAGGGCATTTCTGGAAGAAGGGCAAGCTGAGCCCAAGGTACATTGGTCCTTTTGAGGTGTTACGGCGTGTTGGGGAGGTTGCTTATGAGATTGCCTTACCTCCCAGCCTAGCAGGGGTTCATTCGGTATTCCACGTTTCTATGCTCCGGAAGTATCACGGTGATCCGGCTCATGTATTGGATTTCAAATCAGTCCATTTGGACAAGGATCTATCTTATGTTGAGGAGCCAATGGCTATTTTGGACAGGCGGGTCAGAAAGCTAACGTCAAAGTACATTGCTTCAGTAAAGGTTCAGTGGAGGGGTTAGCCGATCAATGGGGCGACTTAGGAGGCCGAGCAGGATATGTGCAGCCGTTATCCTCATCTTTTCACAGCTTCAGGTATGTCTCTATACTCGTTCGAGGATGAGCGACTATTTTAAGAGATGGAGGATGTAACGACCCGATCGGTCATTTTGAGAGTTATAGCCTCGATCCCCTGTTAACTACTTCTCCCATATCTATTTCTGCTATTGTGACTTGCCAGGAGGTTTCGTTTTGGTTTTTGGAGTGTTTTGGGACACTATGGAAGCTTAAGCCTTAGGATTTGGACCGTAGTCGGAACTGTGTGAAGACGATTCCGGAATGGAGTTCCGTTAGCTCCGTTACGTGATTTTGGACTTAGAGGCGCGTTCGTATAGTGTTTTGGAGGTCTGTAGCTCATTTAGGCTTGAAATGGTGAAAGTCAAAGTTTTAGAGATTTTCATCGGTAGTGGACTTATTGATATCGGAGTCGGATTCCAATTCTGGAAGTTGGAGTAGGTCTGTAGGGTTGAATATGACTTGTGTGCAAAATTTGGGGTCAATCGGATGTGGTTTGGTTAGTTTCGGCATCGGTTGTCGAATTTGGATGTTTCAAATTCTTTAAGTTTGAATCGTAGGATGATTCGTGATTTTAGCGTTGTTTGATGTGGTTTGAGGGCTCGACTATGTTTGTATGGTATTTTAGGATTTGTTGGCATGTTTGTTGAGGTCCCAGAGGCCTCGGGTGAGTTTCGCGTGCTTAACGGATCAAAAGTTAGATTTGTGTTGTTGCTGAAGTCTTCAGGCATCTGGTATTTTCGCACATGCGGCAGGGAGACCGCACGTGTGGGATCGCACGTGCGGCGCACAAAGCGCAGAAGCGGAGATTGGAGGCGTGGCCAGGGATCGCAGGTGCGAAGGAATTTCTGCATTTGCGATGCCCGCAGATGCATTATGGGAACCGCAGGCACGGTGAATGACCGTAGAAGCGGACACTGCTCCACAGACGCGCACACACAAGTGCGGCCCCCTTGACGCAGATGCGGTCCCAGCCCCCTTTAGTGATTTTTGCACCTGCGATGGTATTTCCGCAGGTGCGGTTGAAGGCCCGCAGAAGCGGGTGTACTGGCAAAAATAGGACCAAATCAAGGGTTTTATCTCATTTTAATTTTTGGGACTTTGAGATATCAGATTAAGGCGATATTTCAAGGGATTTTCAGAGGAAGCTTGTGGGTAACGATTCTTAACTCCATTATGGTTGTATTCCTCTAATCTGTGGTTGATTTCATCATCTAATTAAGAAATTTGGTTGAGAAATTTGGAGGGAAATGGTAGAAGTTCTTTAACTAAGATTTTAGTCTTCGATTGGGATTTTGACATCGGATTTGGATAATTTTTGTACAAGTGAACTCGTGAGTGAATGAGTGTTCACATTTGTGACTTTTACCCGATCCCAAGACGTGGGTCCGGGGAGACATTTTAGGGCGATTTTTCAATTTCTTGCTTTAGCTTTGATTTCAGTAGCTAGATTAGTTCCTTGTAGTTATATTTATGATATATAATTGATTTTGACTAGATTTGCGCCATTCAGAGTCAGATTTTCATGGAAAGAACATTGTTACGGATTGATTGAGCTTGGTTCGAGGTAAATGTCCTGCTTAACCTTGTGTGGGGTAAACTCCCCTTAGAATTTGGTATTATTTTGATATGTGAGCGTTGTGTACGTGAGGTGACGAGTACGTAAACGGGCTAATTATTGTAAAAACCCGATTTCTGCTAAGTAAATACATGTTTCCTTCTTATTTGAGTTATATCAGCATGTGTAGTATCATGTTAGATTAGAATAACACGTCTTCTTGCCTTAATTACTTATCTGAACTCCGTGCAGCATGTTTAGTGAATTTTCCTGCTTTTCCTTGACTTGTACTTAGTCTAAATTGTAGGATTTCGTGTTGTAGCTGTTAAATTCTATTGTTTGTGCTGTGTATTTACTTTTGGGACTACAGAACAGTATTCCGAGAGTTCCCCCTGCATATTTACTTTGGGACTACGGAATGGTAATCCGGGAGATCCCCCTTGTCTTGCATATTTACTTTAGGACTACGGAACGGTATTCCGGGAGATCCCCCTACACATTTACGTTTGGGACTGCGAGACGGCATCTTGGGAGATCCCCTATTGTTATCTCTCTGTACTGAGCTGTTACCTTTCTATGATTTTATTTTTGTTAAATTTCGGTCTTTATTTTACTGCGATATTCCCCTCTCCCTGGTTTTTATTATATATATATATATAGGGCCTTGACCTGACCTCGTCACTACTCAGCCGAGGTTAGGCTTGGCACTTACTGGGTACAGCTGTGGTGTACTCGCGCCCTTTCTTGCACATGTTTTTCGTATGCAGATCTAGATTCCTCTTACCAGCCTCGTCCTTATTTGCAGTCGCTGCTGTTTTAGGAGAACTTCAAGGTACATCTGCCTGCCGCAGATCCTCGGAGTCCCCCCTCTATCCCCGTTTGTTGATTCTTCTCTTATTTCTATAGACACTGATGTATAGAACAATTAGAACTTTGTAGAAACTTGTGACTTATGGTGTTCCAAGTCTTGGGAGTGTTATGTATATTTCGAGAGTTGATTATTGTATATGCCGAGCGGCATCTCAATTGCTTATTTAAAATATTTGTTACTGTTAATGAGTTGTTAATTTGCATGTTTTTTCCCCAAGTGTTAGGCTTACCTACTCGTAGAGACTAGGTGCCGTCACGACGATTCATGGAGGGAGAATTTGGGTCGTGACAGTGTGACACTTCCCACCGAACTTAAGTAATTAATAACAACAACATACCCAAAACTGAAGCAATTAGCTAAAGTAAATTATATTAAACGAATATACTCCTGACCTTTACAGTGGCCGGTCAAATGGTATTTTATGTGTAATAATGGTTATCAATATTAATAAGATCTCTATTTCTAAGGATTAAAAACTTTCAAGTTAATGGTTTTCGTAATCTTGTATTTATTTCTATAATTATGGTAGAAGAAGAAAAGATTTTGCCCAAGTATTTCACAAAAAAACAGGACTAGAACTCAGATTAAGTTCGGGGTAGGATGAAGACTATGAATCTCTAGAGCCACTTCAGTAAGAATGCAAAGAGGATGATTGGGGGGAAATGAACCAAAGAAAATGACGGGAAGTATATAACATTAGTTATTATATAATTCGACTAGTCTCTTTTTAAAAAACAATTATTTATTAAAAAGTAAAATTCCTAGAAGACCTGAGTTTATCTCCTATAGTTAATTCAACTATACTTGGTGTATACACCCGGTGCAGGTAAATTTTCCGCCTCCTTCTAGCTCATCTTATATAACACAATTATTAGCAAATACTTTTCTTTTTTACTACAATTTTCTCAAAGTTCCTTAAATATTTGATTTATGAACTGTACTAACTTATAATGTACTACTTCTCACGTTGTTTTGGATGTGCTAATTTTAATTCAAAGCAACTCAAAGATTCTATATCTGTATTTATACTAAAAATTATGTGATTAAACTCTAGTATTTTAAATTCATTCACATAATTTGATCTATAGATTTTGCATAATTAATATAGTGTTTAGTTTCCGTTATCACATTATGCGCTAATATATTGGCATAAGACACAACTTATTCAGAAATATATTTCCATTTTATGCCGAATAGCATTATGATGAATAAGAGTGTGTGAAATCGGCAGGACATGATAAAAATATCCAAAGACAAATGTACGTAGAGATTAGTGGGTATAGAAGATCATTTTAATTTTATGGTCAATTACAAATATTATTTTAGGCGGAATGCATATACGGCTCATTTAGCTTGACAATAATTGTCACTTAGCTATCTCAACTAAGACTTGTACATATTAGATACTTTAACTTTATTTTATGTGTATCTATCAAACATAAATTACTGAAAGGTATTGTTCACCTCTATCAAAATTCATTCTTTTCTCTCTTCGATGCCGAATTATATGACTCTTTTCACATGAGATAATTAAAAATAATCCAGGAGATTTTTAATAAAACATAGAAGATTCAATGCAAATTGTAAGTGGTCATATATATGAGATCATTCTCTCCATCAATTTGATCCTACATCATTTAGGAGCAGGATTTATATTATATTGAAATTTCTTACGTATTTCTACCACCCTCCCACTATTTACTAGTCCATGTTACCCCAAAATAATTTCGAACCAACACACAAAAACAAAATGGGACATTCGAAAGTGAAGGAATTTCACTTTTCTCCTAAGTCTTTCTTGGACCGTCCAATATGGTTAGGTCTTATTGCCATTATTCTTATTCTTCTTTTCAACTCTGGGTTCCTCATTTCAATTAAGGCTAAACTAAGTCGAACTTAAGCATTCATGTGAAAGTGAGTTTCCTTTGCTTTGGAATGAGCAACAAATGTGCTTATATTGAGAAAGCACTTCCCTTGGTGTTAAATGGGTTGGAAAGAAAGTAAGCCTCGTGCCGTCGTCGTCGCTCGGCTTCAACTTCGGTCAAAGATCGATTGATTGATTAATCTTTTCATATAAGAGTTTCAACTCTGGGCTCCTCGAAGAGAAAGTGAGCTCCTTTTGTTTTGGAAAGAGCAATTATCCCTCATTGGTGATGAAAGAAAAGGGAATGTGCTTATATTGAGGAAGCACTTCCCTTGGTGTTAAATGGGTTGGAAAGAAAGTAATCCTCGCGCCGTCGTCGCTCGCTCGGCTCGGCTTGGGATTCCGATATGGTCAAAGATCGATTGATTAATTATTTAATTAATTAACAAAAAGTTAACCCGGAATAACCCAGGAACCGCAGCACGACCCGGTCCGTTTCTTTCCTGGATTATTGTAAATTATTTTTCTGGAATATTTTGAATATTCCCGCCTATTCCAACAGCCATGATTGTTTCTGAAAGGTTGCAAACTTTTCAGAAACAGTACCAGAAAATGACTATAAATATGCCTTGATCCCAAAATCTTTCCTTACGAAATTTTCTAGATCTTCTTCTTCTTCTTCTTTAAATCCCAGTGTGATTTACAGCCATTAAGTTGTTCACAGTTCATCAAAGTTTTTGGTACCGATATACTTGTGAGTGAAGTCAATCTTGGGAGGATAATATTCCAACACCTCGGGTACTTGAGGGGAATAATTTTCTTAAGGATACACTGTGCATTCAGTGGGCTCGATTTCATTCCGAAATTATTTTTCAGATTCTGTTTGATTATTTCGACATTCTATTACTGCTGATTTTGTGTTTCTGTTTTTCTGTTTCAGAAAATTTATAATTTCATAATTTATTATAGTAATATAGATTAATAACAATCTTAAGAAAATTATTTTTATAATATAATCTGTATTTTATTTTTTGGAGATTAAAACCTTTGTGGTTTTCTACTCCTTCTGAATTTTTCTATTTCTGATTTGAAGATATAAAAACTTCATCGGAGTATTAAAATTCATAAACGATTTGAAGAACATAAAACCTTCATCGTTTTCTTGTAAAACAATATATAAAAACTTCGTTTTTTGTTTATTAAATGTAATATTTATTATTAATTACAATATTATTTATTGTTCTATGTTTTACCGTTAATTGAGAACTCTTCTGTTGTTAACAGTGAAAAATGGCAATTGATAATGGAAATCCTTTTGTGACTGTTGCGATAATGATGATAGCCTCGTCAAACCGAACTGATGTGCCACCGGCCGAAAAATCGGAGAACTTTTCTGGAGCCAACTTCAAAGGATGGCAGCAAAGGGTGTTCGTTTGGTTTACCATACTTGATATGCAAAAATTCACAAGTGAAGACCCTTCAGTGCCTGCCACCGGCATGCCAGGTAATGAGAAGTTTATGAGTATTAAGGCGTGAAAACAGGCATATTTTCTTTGCAAAGGCTACATCCTAAGTGCTTTGGAGGATGACTTGTACAATGTCCACGGTATTATGAATACTTCGAAAGAATTATGGGATACACTTGAGGAGAAGTACAAGACTGAAGATATGTGCTTGAAATAATTTGTGGTTGCCAAGTTTCTAGACTATAAAATGATAGACAACAAAACTATTGGAACCCAATTTCAAAAGTTTATTTTTCACGACTTATTGCTGAAGGTATGGTAGTGAATGCAGCATTTCAAGTGGCTGCAATGATTGAAAAGTTACCTCCTTCGTGGAGAGCTTTCAAAAACTATCTAAAGCATAAGCGCAAATAAATAAAGTTGGAAGATCTTATGATTCATCTTAGGATTGAGGAAGATAACGAAACAGCCGAATATCGTTGAAGAGGCTACTCCAAAAAGTAAGAAGAAGAAGAGGTCTTCTGGACAGACTAAGGAGCAGAACAAGAAACAATTCAAGGGCAACTGCTATAATTGTGGAAAAGCTTTTCATAAAACCCTTGACTGTCTTCTCCCGAAAAAAAAAAGGGACAAGTCAACATGGTGGAGAAGAATGATGACATTGATGTCTGTGTGCAATGCTTTCGGAATTCAACTTAGTTGGAAATCCGGTGGAGTGGTGGATTGACTCTGTATACCTGCA
The DNA here is from genome assembly GCA_000715115.1 of Nicotiana otophora. NCBI lineage: Eukaryota > Viridiplantae > Streptophyta > Magnoliopsida > Solanales > Solanaceae > Nicotiana > Nicotiana otophora. The sequence goes on from AWOL01S0115663.1 coordinate 24,857, forward strand.
CCGGGTGTATTATGGGTAATTCTTCTCATGAACCTTGCGAAGCATATGCTATCACCCTGCCATCCTGCATCAATACTGTACCGAGCCCAATATGAGATGCATCACAATACACCATTTAAGATCCTGAACTTGTGGGCAATACCAACACTGGTGCCGTAGTCAAAGTAGTCTTGAGCTTCTGAAAGCTTAACTCACACTCGTCTGACCATCTAAATGGGGCACCCTTCTGGGTCAACCTGGTCAATGGGGCTGCTATAGATGATCTGCTAAACCCAGGAAACTCCGGATCTCTGTAGCTGAAGTGGGTCTAGGCTAGTTCTGAACTGCCTCAATCTTCTTAGGATCCGCCTGTATGCCCTCTGCCGATACGACGTTCTCAAAGAAGGCCACTGAGTCCAACCAAAACTCGCACTTTGAAAACTTGGCATATAACTGGCTATCTCTCAGAGTCTGAAGTAGAATCTGAAGATGCTGCTCATGCTCCTCTCGACTGCCACAGTATATCAAGATATCATCAATAAACACAATCACAAAGGAATCCAAATAGGGCTTGAACACCCGGTTCATCAAATCCATAAATGTTGCTGCGGCATTTGTCAGCTCAAATGACATCACTAGAAACTCATAATACCCATACTGTATCTGAAAAGCTGTCTTAGGAATATCAGATGCCCTAATCCTCAAATGGTAGCTAGACCTCAAATTAATCTTCGAAAACACCTTGGCACCCTGAAGTTGATCAAATAATTCATCAATCCTCGAAATGGATACTTGTTCTTGATGGTCACTTTGTTCAACTACCGATAATATATGCACATTCTCATTGATCCATCCTTCTTCTTCTTCACGAACAACACAGGCGCACCCCAGGGCGAGCCACTAGGTCTAATGAAGCCCTTATCAAGCAAATCTTGCAACTTCTCCTTCAATTCTTACAACTCTAGTGGGGCCATACGGTATGGCGGAATAGAAATGGGCTGAATACCTGGATCCAAATCAATACAGAAGTCAATATCTCTGTCGGATGGTGATGTGTGGCTATAATTCCATAGTTTCGTACATTATTTTCCTTGCATTTCATATGCTTTAATGATAAATTATACTTTATTTGTGTGTAATGGAGTCTATTTTGTGTGTAGATGAATTGGAGATGAAAGTAGAGCAAAAATGAATACTTAAAGTCTAAAGCGTGCTAAAAAACAACAGTTGAAAAGAAGAAGGAAAGAAGTGAACAGCTGACAAATGAAAAGTTGGCGAAGCCAGACTTAGAGCAGGCATTAGAGCAGGCTGGGCGAGCTCTTTAGCTCGCGTGGGAGCTGGCGAAGCGAGGCTTGGGGCAAGGTCTACCAAGCTATGAAGCTGGCGAGTCGAGGCAGAAGGAGAGCTCAAGAAGGCGTTACATCTCGCGACGCCAGGCTTGGGCTGAGCTTAAGCAGGCGTTATGCCTCGCGAGGCCGGGTCTGGGTGTGCACATTCAGAGCTTTGAAGACTTATTTCATCTCCCGGTTTGACTAGGACTTGGCCTACGTATTTAGGTCTTTTCCTACACATATAAATAGACCTAAAAATGCCACTTTGGGGGAACCTTTTGCAACCGGAGGCAAGGATAGCTCGTGGAACAACCGTTAGGAGTTAGACTCATCGAGTTTTACACCCCTTTATCCTTACTTTATAATTTAATTATGCAAAATACTTTGGATATTGTGACTATGAGTATGAGTAGATAAACTCCTAATCTAGGGGTTTGATGGAACCTATTGGAGGATGATTTTCCTGTTACGTTAATATAGATTTGCCGTAGTATTTTCTCTATTTGTTCAACTATATTATTATTGTTGTTGATTGAAGGGCCCTCAATCGATTGTGCATATTTAGTGTGTATTACTCGGGAGAAAGTGCATATTTAGGTAGTTGTTGACCAACATCACTCCCAACGTATATGAGGGATCTGTACGAAGGGTTTAAATGTGGGATTAGGGATAATGAAACCTTGGTGCGATCCGAGTGAGCTGTACTTAATGCCAGCTAGCGTAATTTGGGAGAATATATCTAGTAAATTATGGTAATTACTCGGGAGAGAGTTACGACAGTCAGAGTGCTCATGATCGATAGAGAAGACTTAGGCGAATTTATAGAAAACGTAGCGAAAACAATTTCGACAATAGGGAAAATCACAACCTTAGACCATTCCAATTCTTGTTTACAAACCGTAGTACTTAGTTATTAATTGTTGCACTTTCACTATGTAATATTTAGTTAGTAAACATCCAAATTGTTACTTAAATATTTCTGAATATTGATTGTGTTAGCTCATGCGAGTCTAGTAGCTGTGTTTGATAGGTTAATTCCCTGTGAGATTTGACTCCAGACTTATTAGCCGAAATATATTTGCAACGACCGCTTAGTCCTTTTTACAAGGCATAGTTGGGTCTGATCAAATTTTGGTGTCGTTGCCGGGGAATTATTTGCTATGAGATATTGAGCTTAAGAAAGAGACCAATAGAAACACTACAAGAAACGTGGTAGAGGTTTAAGGGTATGCTGGTTAAGTGTCCACATCATGGTATTCCAGAGCAAATGTTGGGGCAGAGGTTCTACTTGGGATTGGCAGACATCTTAAAGGCCAATGTTGATGCTTCAGGTGGTGGAGCATTTTTGAGCAAATCATTCAGAGAATGCAAGATCATACTCGATAGAATGGCTCAAAACTCAGGATGGATGACAAGAGACTCTACGATCGCTCATGTAGTTCACTATGTGGCTTTGGACCCAAGCAACTCTATAGTCGAAAATATGGCCACTCTGATGACACAAATGAGTATCCTCACCAAGAAGATCGATGAATTAGGCCAGAAGCAGCAGGTACACATAGTTGATGTGACTAATGGGGGCTTATGTACACCATGCATTAACCAACTTTATGTATGCTCGTGGAGTGCGGAAGGTGAAAACCAGCACTATCAGGAAGATATGAACTATGTAGCCAACTATGGGGGACAGAGGCAAGGTGGTCAGAATTGGGGACAACAGAATCAACAATATAGACCAGCACAGCAGCAATACAATAATAACAACAATCCTGGAGCTATGCGACCACAGGGTCAAGTGGTGCCTTACCAAAGGCAACATGGTTACAACCAGCAAAATCAGCAACTGGCTTATCAACAACAGATTGTGAGGTAAGATGATGGGTTTGCTAAACTCAAGGGAATGCTGGACAGCAACAACAGAATGCTACAAGAACGGATTGGGCGAGAAAGTTAGATGATGCACTATGGGCCTATCGTACCGCTTTCAAAACTCCAATTGGCATGTTGCCGTATAAATTGGTATTTGAGAAGGCGTGTCATTTACCAGTGGAGTTGGAGCACAAAGCTTTATGGGCATTGAGGCAGTTGAATCTCGACATAGAAGTTGCGGGTACAAGTAGAGTCACAGAATTGCATGAGCTTGATGAGTTTCGCTACCACGCTTTTGAGAGCACAAGACTATACAAGGAGAGAATGAATATGATGCATGATAAAAATATTCTTGAGCGGAGTTTTAAACCCGGAGATATGTATTGCTATACAATTCAAGATTGAGGTTATTTCCGTGCAAATTAAAGTCAAGATGGTCAGGACCATTTCGTGTGGTAGAGATTCACCCCACTGGCGCCGTAGAGATTGCTGCAAATAACTCTCGCACGTTTAGAGTCAATGGGCACAGGTTAAAACATTATTTGGGTATGGATGATGCAAAAGTAGTGTCGGTGACTCATTTGCTCGAGCCACAAAGGTTGAGCGAGCCTTAAGTGCGATTACATGCATCGTGCTGCGACGTTAAATCAGGCACTTCATGGGAAGCAACCCATTGTAATATTGTATTCGTCGTGCCGCGACGTTAACTAAGGCGCTCGTTAGGAGGCAACCCCATTCGTAGTTGATTTTGTTTAGTGTATCTAGAACTTTTCTTTTTTTTTTAGGTACTAACAAGTTTGCAGGTGATTTTCGGCAACTCGACCAGAGTTTTCAGCGTCAAATGAAGGAAACCAGGCGGGGGAGCTCGCCTCGCGAGGGTTGAGGCGAGGTATAGCTGGCGAAGGAGCTCGCCTCACCTGGGGTAAGGCTAGGTACACCAGGCGCTAAGCCTCGTGTCGTATGGGTTAAGTACAGGTACTTCACGTGTTAAGCCACGCGCCTTAAGCTCCCAGGCTCACGTTAGAGCTGGCGAGGCGAGGGATTATGCGAAGTACATATACAGGCACTGCTAGTTAAGGAATTTCGGACTTGTTTTTAATTGTTTTGTTTTTTTGTGGTTCCCTTATATTACTCTAACCCCCCACTTACACGCCCAACCTAAACTAAACAAAACAAAACCCTAAGGCAAACACTCAAACTACTCCTAGTTCCTCAAACACTCAAGCGAACTCATCTAAGGCAAATCACTACTCAAAAGAAAGGTTCCTCCCTCCCACACACTCACGTCAGTTAACACTGCCAAACCCCTTCACTTCACAACCCCATTGAAGACAAGCAATATTAGGCAATTCAAAGGTAATTCCTTCTTCTTAAAGCATACAAGGTATGATTTTTATCTCTCTTCCTGTGCAATTTTGAGTTAGATGAAGATATGAAATTAGACACAAAATTTGGGGGTTGTTCTTCATTGTAATAATGTGCTTGGTTGTCCCAACCCCATGAAACTCATAGGAATGGTGTTGCTATTGTGTGAACAAGTGGTAGTAAGAAACTCCCAAGCCGATTTGGGAGGGTGAGGCAATCCCTCATCCCTACAAGCACGTATATGGCACTAGTGCATGCTAAGTGTTTGCTATAATGCTTCAATGGAATTCCTTGTCCCCATTGGAGCCCGAGTCTCCGGGATTAATAGACTAGTGTTATGTAGTCGTGCACCACGTTAAAAGCTTAAATGTAGGGTGTCTCACTGGTAGCCAGATGCTTCGAAATTGGATGAAGCACCCATGTGTTGTTGTTTGATTTTCATGTTAAGAAAATATGAGGTGAAGTCTGAGTAACCTCGGAAATTTGGGCAAGACCATGTGTGTCATAGCATAATGTAGTTTTAACTGATTAATGATTATGTGTATAGGAACGAATATGCCTCCAAGAAAAGACACCGACAAAGGAAAGGCTACTTCCACTACTCCGGCAAAAGCGAAGACGACCTCCGCACCTCCCCCAAAGAAGAGAAAAGGGGGAGAAGCTACCTCCAGTCAAAGTGAAGGAGTACGCGATGTGGCAGCTGTAGCAGCCATGCGTATACAACCCCAAGGCCAATAGGAGTTTGGCATCAGAAGCATATCCCCGCACACTAAGGATTGGTACAGGCGCTATAGGCCTAAACATGTACATCCGAAAGCTGCTATCCATGAGCGCCGACTGCAAGCAAAGTACCAAGGTATTTGGAGGGGCATCTATGATTTGGAGTTGAGATATGTGTTCAAGAACACAGGGGATATTAATCTCAATCTAGTGCGAGAATTCTATGCAGGGTTTCAGCCACTGCCATATGTAACTTTTTAGGTGTTCTGGATGTTACTGCGGAGCCATTGGACAACTTCATTCGCCGTCCTACATATAGAGAGCTGAGACACACATTATGTGATGTCAATTATACGACAGCGTGGATCCGTGATAAGAAAACAAATCGGCATAGAACGTTCCCCAAAAAGAAGATGAGGGCGGAGGTTCAAGTTTGGTTGAAACTGATTAATGCACGGCCCCTACCTTGCAATCATGACACTCTCATTAGCTGTGAGAGGACGTGTGTGCTATATTTCCTCATGACGGGTCAAAAGGTGAATGTGGGTCATTTGATCCGCTACCAGATGTCTCTAGTAAGAAAGAGTAAAAAGATTGATCGAATGCCTTTTGAAAATATATTGACTCAGTTCTTAAGACATAAAGAGGTTGAGGAGGAGCCAGTGTTCGACCACACCATTGATCAGCCCCTATGACAAACGGACATTACTAGCATCCGGGTGAAGGAAGAGATTGTCATGCCATCATTGACAGGTGTCGAGCGCAATGCTCGTGATGATAGTTTTATGGCCCATCTATATGGGATGATGGATTTGCAGTTGCGGATAGGGGGATAGCCGGCCACTATAGCGGAGAAGGACATATTGGAGGAGCGGTTCCCGCTCAACGCTCATGCTCAGCAACTGGTTGGGCTAGGTGATTGTTACAGACTCCCAGATAATGAGGATGTCAACACATCTGAGCAGTCCGATGCCGAGCCAGAGTAGTCAGATGAGGAGGAGTAGGAAGCACAAGATGAAGAGTGGGCAGCCTCAGAGGATGAGGGCGACGATGCAGCATGACCAGGGAGTTTTACCTTACACTCTACTCAGTTTTCTTGTTTTGTCATTTTGTGCATGCACTGAGGACAATACATGATCTAAGTGTGGGGTGGGGACTTGTAAATATTAGTTTTATTTTAGTTAATTGTTTTAGTTATTAGTTTAGTTATTTGTTTTAGTTATTTGTAGTTAGTTGAACTGGGTGTAGTTAGTTTTAATTTTTAGGAGTAGGAACCACGGGGCTATGCAGTTAATTGAAGCAATAGCTCTTAGCTTTGTTATGCCTTGAGAATAGTTAGTACTATGGTTGTGACGCTTAGGCTCGATTTTGACTCTAGTATAAGTACCTTAAAATCGTAGATTCTTAATTTTGCTTAATTGCTTTGACTGGAGTGTCATGGTAAAACCAATTCTGAGTGAATTATGTGCTGTGTCTGTGTGAGGTTTGTATGTATTATGTGCATTGCATGTCTAGAACTTGCCCCGTGTGTGTACAAAGCGAAATAGTAGTCTTGTTCAGTCTGAGAAGTGATACAGGCATTTTTTTATTAAGCCAGATATATATAGTGTACCCACCTAAATGTTATGTATCGTAGTTAACCCCGTTGAGCCTATAATCATGTTTCTTTGGTAACCACATTACAAGTCGTACCTCTTTGTTTGAATCAACCATATATTTGAACCCTGTCACCTCTCATGAGCACTTGAATTATGATGAATTATGAAAAATTTAAAGTGTAGGGTGGTGGGTTGGCTTTTGAGTGGAACAATTGAAATAAGGAGAAAGGTGCACCGTTTGAAAGAGAAAAAAAATATGTCAATAAAATCCACTTGGATTAAGAGAAAGAAAAAAAATATAGTTGTATTGTATGAAAAATAATTCTTGATAGTGGAGGCTAGTGATATACTGGTGCTTAAAGAAGTAGGGGATAATATAAAGTGAAGTTAAGGTGGAGTTTTGGTTTGACATAAGTATGGGATTGAATGTTAAAGTGTATGTATTAAAATGCTTAAGGGAGGTATAGTCACTTATATCCAAATGTATCTTACCCGACCTGCAGCCTACATTATAACCAATCAAAGTCCTACTTGATCTTAAACTGAATGAGCTCGATTAGTAGAGTATTACACTACGGGCAAGCCTATGATGCATCATTTGTAGCATATGAATGTCATTTCTGAGAGCGAGTGAATCTTTCATATCTTGAGTTCCTACGTTCTTAAAATTCATTGTGTGTGGAACTGAGCTCTTTATTGGGTGAGGGCACGTGATTCATAAAGAAAAGGTAATGTCATTGACCTCCATGTTAGAGTAAGTGAATTGCGAATAAGTCATGGTATTTGTGAGTCAAATCTTGAGGCGATGATGTTACACCTTGGTGCTTAGACTATTTTAAACATCCTTGGTGTAATGAGTTAAGGGAATTGCTTAAAGAGGCTGTGTCTATAAGTGTAGTTTGATTGCACGAGGACACACAATGTTTAAGTGTGGGTTATTGATGTGTGGCTATAATTCCATAATTTGTACATTATTTTGTCTTGCATTTCATATGCATTAATGATAAACTACACTTTATTTGTGCGTAATGGAGTCTATTTTATGTGTAGGAGAATTGGAGATGAAAGTAGAGCAAAATGGAATACTTAAAGTCTAAAGCGTGCTCAAAAACAACAGTTCAAAAGAAGAAGGAAAGAAGTGATCAGCTGACAAATGAAAAGATGGCGAAGCCAGGCCTAGAGCAGGCATTAGAGTAGGCTGGGCGAGCTCTTTAGCTCGCGTGGTAGCTGGCAAAGCGAGTCTTGGGGCGAGGTCCACCAGGATATGAAGATAGCAAGGCGAGGTAGAAGGCGAGCTCAAGCAGGCGTTACACCTCGCGACGCCAGACTGGGGCGAGCTTAAGCAGGCGTTATGCCTCGCGAGGCCAAGTATGGGCGTGCACATTCAGAGTTTTGAAGACTTATTTCGTCTCCTGGTTTGACTAGGACTTGGCCTACGTATTTTGGTCTTTTCCTACACATATAAATAGACCTAAAAACGCCACTTTGGGGGAACCCTTTGCAACCGGAAGCAAGGATAGCTCGTGGAACAACCGTTGGGAGTTAGACTCATCGATTTCTACACCCCATTATCCTTACTTTATAATTTAATTATGCAAAATACTTTGGATAATGTGACTATGAGTATGAGTAGCTAAACTCCTAATCTAGGGTTTTGATGGAACCTATTGGAGGATGATTTTCTTGTTACGTTAATATAGATTTGTCGTAGTATTTTCTCTATTTGTTCAACTATATTATTATTGTTGTTTATTGAAGGGCCCTCAATCGACTGTGCCTATTTAGTGTGTATTACTCGGGAGAGAGAGCATATTTAGGTAGTTGTTGAACAACATCACTCCTAACATATATGAGGGATCAATACGAAGGGCTTAAAGGTGGGATTAGGGATAACGAAACCTTGGTGCGATCCGAGTGAGCCGTA
>AWOL01S0115681.1:6576-21701 GCA_000715115.1 Nicotiana otophora
AATCTCTCACCATATTGCGGGTGTCGCCATACTCAAAACAACCCCTCGGAGGGTGTGGCTATTGTGACTAACTCGGGCCAGGTCTGCTGGACTGGCCACTAAAAGTACCCCGAGCAGGAGGCACACTAGATACTGGCGGTGCATAATAAGGCTCCTGGAGCCTAGAAGGGGCTGGAACACCACTGGCAGCTGGAAGAGCAAAATGAACGGGGCGACCCACATAACCCCTACCATGGAGAGCTGCTGGGGCACGAGCTCCAGAATAAGAACCAGTCTTTCGACACCTCTTGGCCTCTCTCTCCTATCGATCCCGGACAAGCATGCCCTCCAATCTCCTAGCAATACTCACAACCTGATGGTAAGGAATTTCCATCTCCAGCTCCCTGACCATACTAATCCTGATACTGGGGTGGATTCCCTCAATAAATCGTTGAACCCTCTCTCGAATTGTGGCAACCAAGGCAGGTGCATGTCGGGCCAAATCACTAAAGCAGACTGCATACTCCGACACAGTCATAGCACCCTAGCACAACTGCTCAAACTCTGGGCGCCATGAGTCCCTAAGGCTCTGAGAGACATAATCTCTCAAAAACATGTCCTAGAACTGAGTCCATGTAAGTGAAGCTGCCGCATCCGGACTACTTAACTCATAAGCACGCCACCAGTGATAGGCTGCTCCTCTAAGTTGGAAAGTGGTAAAAGCAACTTCACTCATCTTCGCTACTCCCATAGTACAGAGAATACGATGACACTCCTCCAGAAAACCCTGAGCATCATCTGTAGCCAATCCGCTGAAGGTAGGTGGGTGGCACTTTTTGTACCTCTCAAGTCTGAGTTGCTCCGCCTCAGACGTGATTGTCCTAGTCTCATGCTGAACCGGGGCTACCGGTGGCATAGGAATGAACTCTGGGGCCTGATCAACCTGGACCCTATGCTCAGGAGTGTGGGCTGCGGGAGTCTGTGTCCCTCCCCCGGCCTGAGAGGTGACGGGAGCTAACGGAATCAATCCAGCCTGAGCTAAGGTACTGAACATGCTTATGAACTGGGCTAGAGTCTCCTGGAGGGCTGGTGCAGCAATAGGAACCTCCGTTGCCTGCCCTCCAGCTGGAACTACTGGGGGATCCTCTGTCGTGGCTCAGGTGGGTGCTCTGGCTGTACCACGTGGCCGTACTCTACCCTGGCCTCTGGCGGCTCTAGCAGGGGGCACGAGTGCCTGATCGTCAGATCCTCCGGTACGGGTCCTCACCATCTGTGAGAAAGAATAGAATAGAGAAGTTTTAGAATTTGATGCCAATAACTCGCACGACAAGGAATCAAAAGAAGTATGTTTGTTCCTAACAGTTCTATAGCCTCCCGAAGATAAGTACAGACGTCTCCGTACCGATACGCGAGACTCTAATAAACCAGCTTGTGACTCACGACTCCTATGAACCTAGAGCTCTGATACCAACTTGTCACGATGCAATTTATCCCTCCGTGAGTTGTTGTGATGGCACCTAGTCTCTACGACTAGGTCGGCACCTAGTCTGTACGACTAGGTAAGCCTAACACTTTGCAAAAATGAGATAAAACTTGAACACAAACCACTAACAGCAACAAATATCTAATAAGCAACTGAATTCCACTCAGCATATACAATTATCACATTTGAAATGTACCAAACAATTCCCAAAACCCGGAAACCTGCAAGTCACAAGCTACTAAGAAGTCTTAACTGTTCTATACATCATTTCTTCAAAAAGAGGAAAGAAACAATGAACATATTGGGATAGAGGGGGACTCCGAGGATCTGCGGGCGCGAGCAAATGTACCTTGAAGTCTCCAATAAGCAGCAGCGACTGCAACTAGTGATAAGGCTGGTAAGATAAACCTAGATCTGCACACGAAAAATATGTGCAGGAAAAGGCGTAAGGACACCATAACGGTACCGAGTAAGTGCCGAGAATAACCTCGGTCGAGTAATGACAAGATCAGGTCAGGGCCCTACTGGTATAAATATACTGAAATAAGACAGAATGAAATATCGCAGTAAAAATAAATACGAAAATCTAACAGGAATAGAATCAATGAAAGAAAACAGCTCATAATATAGTGATAACAACAAAGGATCTCCCGAGATATCGTCTCGTAGTCCCAAACATAGATGTGCTGGGGGATCTCCCGGAATATCGTTCCGTAGTCCCAAAATAAATATACAGAATAGGGGAATCTCCCGAAATACCGTTCCATAGTCCCAAAGTAAATACGCAGTACAGAGAGATCTCCCAAAATACCGTTTCGCAGTCCCAAAGTAAATATGCAGTACATGAGGATCTCCCGGAATACCGTTCCATAGTCCCAAAGTAAATATGCAGTATAAGGGGAATCTCCCGGAATACCGTTCTGTAGTCCCAAAGTAAATATGCAGTGCAACCCATCGAAATAACAGTTACAGCAAGAAATCCTATAGTTTAGACTAAGGTCAAGTCAAGGAAAGTAGGTAATTTCACTAAACATGCTGCACAGATTTCAAATAGGCAGTTAAACAAGTAGGCATGCTATTCTAGTCTAAACAGGATATTTACTTATGCTAGTGTGTTTCAATTAAAAAGAAAACAAGTTATGACTTTGTGAAAAATGGAGTTTTACAACAAATATCTTGTGTACATACTCGTCACCTCATGTACACGGTGATCACATATCAAACAGTACCAAATCCTAAGGGGAGTTCCCTCACACAAGGTTAGGCAAGCCACGTACCGTAAACCAAACTCAGTTCAATCTATCATAATGCTCTTTCTACGAATATCCATCTCCGAATGGCTCAAATCTATCCAAAACCAATTACATAACATAAATGTAGCTACAAGAAACTAATCTAGCTAACGAAATCAAAGCTAAGGCAAGAAATTAGAAAAACGCCCAAAAAGTCTCCCCGGGACCACGTCTCGGAATAGGGTAAAAGTTACCAAATATGAACACCCATTCACTCACGAGATCACTTGTACCAAAATTATCCAAATCCTATATCTAAATCCCACTCAAAACTCAAAAATTCAGTTGGGGAAATTTTCCCCCATTCTCCCAACTTCTCAATCAAGTTCCTTAATTAAATGAAGAAAACAATAATAGATTAATAAAATATGATCAAATCAAGCTAGGAATCGTTACCCCAAAGCTCTCTCTAAAAATCCCTCAAAGAATCGCCAATTTCCGAGCTCCCAAGACCAAAAATGGAGAAATGAATCAAACCCTCAAATATTTCCCTTTTCTACCTAGCAAATTCGCTCTTGCGACCTATTCACCGCACCTGTGGCACCGCACCTATAGAAATTCCATCGTAGGTGCGGAAATGACTTAAGGAACCTGAGACTTCTTCTGCGAGAAAGTGGCCGCAACTGCGTGTGCACACCTACGAAAACTGGTCCACTTCTGCGGTCTCTCTTTGCACCTGCACTCCAGGGTCGTATCTCCGGGCATCGCAGATGCCGAATATTACCTCGCACCTGCGATCCCTGAGCTCCTCCTTCCAAACCACTTATGGGCTTGATCTTCCGCACGTGCGAGTCCTCACCTGAGTACCCCAACCGCAGATGCGAAAACACCATCAACCAGAAATCTTCATCAATTGCATAAGTCCAAATTTCAACTCGTTGAGTATCCGAAACACACCCGAGGCCCCCGGGACCTCAAACAAACATATCAACCAATACTAAAATACCATATGAACTTAGTCGAGCCTCCAAATCACATCAAACAATGCTAAAATCACGAATCATCCTTCGATTCAAACTTAAAGAACTTAAAATTTTCCAAATTCGACAACTGATGCTGAAATCTATCAAACCACGTCCAATTGACCCCAAACTTTGCACACAAGTCATATTCAACTCTACGGACCTATTCCAACTTCTAGAATCGGAATCCGACACTGATACCAAAAATTCCACTACCGGTCCAAAACTATAAAAATTCGACTTTCGCCATTCCAAACTTAAATGAGCTACAGACCTCCAAAACACAATCCAGACATGCTCCTAAGACCTAAATCACCCAACGGAGTTAACAGAATCAACAGAACTCTATTTTGGGGTCGTCTTCATATAGTTCCGACCACGGTCCGAATCCTAAAACTTAATCTTTCCGTTTAGGGACTAAGTGTCCCAAAACACTCCAAAAAACAAAATGAAACCTCCCGGCAAGTCACAATAGCAGAAATAGATACGGGGAAATTAGTTAGTAGGGGATCAGGTCTATAACTCTCAAGACGACTGGTAGGGTCATCACATTTGGATGTTGTGTATGAGGTGCAGGTGAAAGGCAAGATGATCCCATTTTCCTTGCAGGTGATTAATCAGATCATGGGGTTCACAGAGCACTCTCAAAAGTTATTCCAGAGGTTGCTGCGTTAGCCCAACTATCCTGATATTAGGCGCCAGCTGTGTGGAGCTGATTATCTTGCCACGTGGATGCGGGATACTAATGAGTTCCACAAGACATGAAGAAGATCAATTTCCAACATCCTGCCAGGGTCCTTCTCCGGTTGATTAATGCAAAGATTATGCCTACACAGAATGACACTGTTGTCTCCAGGCTGAAGGTGTGTCTCATTTATGCCATCTTGACTCGGATGAAGTTCGATCTTGGCAATATTATGCTTTAGCACATGGCTCGAGTACGATCACTTGGGGCCCGCCACCTGTATTTCCCGAGCATGATTACTTGGCTTCTGTAGATGCACCATGTAGAGGAGGAGTTCCATTATGATTGGACGATTCCGGTGTTGCGGCCTCCTAAGGTCTTTAATGTCACAGTTGTGATAGACCCCCTACTGTTGTTGTTCCTATGGATTAGAGATTACTTCACGTCGAGGAGACATTGCATGTGCTATTTGCTAATATGCGCCTTCCCACTACTCGGGGGGGAGACTGACTTGGTAGAGTTGCAGGAGGACCACCCCTTTCCGCGGTCACTCAGCAGTGGTTGGGCTTAGCAGAGGGAGCACAGATTCCACCGAATGAGGACATAAACTATGTTCCCTTCGATGATGAGGAGTACATGTGCACCTTTGAAGATGTTGATGAGGATTAGGCCAAGGGCCTCAGGGAGTTACCTTTTCACTCTTGTTTCTATATTTTTGCATTGGGGACAATGAAATTTCTTAATTATGGGGTGGGGTGCTCTTATTTGGTTGTATTTGTTTGTTTTCTATTTGCAAATTGGCTTTATTGGATTTGTTTCTTGCTTTCTTAGACAATATGGTCTGTAATTATAACTCTAAATTCTATCGACTTGTAATAGTTAGTAATCATAATTGTTTAGTTTCGACTCTTCCCGATGATGGATTTCGTCGACTGACTTCTTGAGGGATTTGAAGTCGAACGAGAAAAATACAAAACAAAAAAATAAAAATTCAAAAATATGTCTTTTATTTTTATCTTATTTTATTTTACTTTCTTAGGTAGTATAATAATTCCCCTTGGCTTTTCTTTATGTTGCGGTTCTTTTTCAAGGGTTTTACTTGAACCTGGTGTAGTTAATTTTTTTAGTTTTATAGGAATAAAGAATCTTACCGAGGACATGACCCTCGATATAAAGGTGTGGAGGTCGAGAATTAGGATTGTAGGTTGATAGGTAGTTGAGAGTTTCTCCTAATCGTACTAGTAGTATTAGTACGATTCTTACATTTTCGCGCTTATAGATCTTTGTTATCCCATATTGTGTCATTCTGTGTCATTCTTATCAGTTTTGTTAGTACTTAGTAGTATTCTTGTACTTATTACTTTTAGATCTTTGTTATTACACATAGTGTCTTTATTTTTTCTTGTGTTGTTATTGTTGGTTACTTTCTGTTTGTGTTTCTTAAGCTGAGGGTCTATCGAAAACAACCTCTCTACCCTCGCAAGGTAGGGGTAAGGCATGCGTACACACTATCCTCCTGATACCCCACTTGTGGGATTACAAAGAGTTTGTTATTGTTGTTAGGAATATAGAATCTTGAGTCACTTTGCTAATTTAAAGCAATTTTCCTTGACTGCAAATGCCTCGAGAGTGGTGAGTGTCTTAGTTGTGACGCCTAATCTCAGTTCTGGACTCATGGATAAGTACTTTAAATGGTGTGATTGTGACTTTGCTTAACTGCTTTGACTAGAGAGTCGGAATTGATCCGATCCTAAGTGATTTATGTGCCAATATATGAGTAAGATTTGTGTTGATATTCTGTGCATGTCAGTTGATGTCTAGAACTTGCCCCCTGTGTTTACAAAGCGAAATAGCAGTCTTGTTCAATCTAGAAAGTGATATAAGAATTTCTTTGTTGAGCCAATTATATGTCTGTGACCCGCCTAAATGTTGTGTATCCTAGTTAGCCCTTTTGAGCCTCTAATTCTATTTTCTTTGGCAACCACACTACAAGCCTGACCCATTTGTTTGAATTGATTATCTGCTTAAACCGTTTACCTCTCTTGAGCACTTAATATATTATAAGCTTGTTAAAAGCTAGGTAGAGGTATGATTGAGTTTTTGAGTAGAACTATAGAAAAGGAGAAAGGTGCACTGTTTGAAAAAAAATTGGGAGAGCCACTGGTAAAGAAATTGAGAAAAAAAGAAGAGAAAATCTGAATCTAGAAAAGAGAAACAATTTGGTGTTTGTATTCATTATAAATAAAACTATTCCTTGCTAGGGTAGATATTGCTTTGTCTATGGTTAAAGAAATTGGGAGCTTGGGGTTAATATGATGTGAAGGTTGAGGTTTGGTTCAACATAAGTGTGGGGTTTGAATTTGTGAAATTGTATGTATTAAAGTGCTTAGGGAGGTGTAGCCACTATTATCCAAAGTGTATCCTACCCGTCCCGCAGCCTGCATTGCAACCAAAATTAAGTCCTACTTGATTTTTGACTGAATGAGCTCAATTAGTAGAGTATTACACTACGGGCAAGCCTACTGTACGTCTTCTGTGGAACATGAATTTTGATTGTAAGAGTGAGCGAATTCTGTCTATCTTGAGTTCCTATTTGTTCGTGAATTTTATTGTGTGTGGAACTACTCTCTATTTTTGGTGTGAGGGCATATGACTTGCAAAGAAAAGGTAATAACGTTGACCTCTGTGTTAGAGTAAGTGAGCAGGTTGTGAAAAATGCGTAGTGTTTTTTAGTCGAGTCTTGAGGCTAGAATGTTATGATAGGGTGTTTAGTCTGCTTTAAATATTCTTGGCACAATGTGTCAGGGAGCTTGTTTGATGAAAAGGTTGTCCCTATGTGAAGTGTAGTTTGATTGCTCGAGGACGAGCAATGGTCTAGGTGTGGGGTGTTGATGGTAGGCTAAAAATCCTTATTTTAGCCGTAGTATTACACTCTAATTACTGTATTTTGCATGTGTTTGAGCTTAGTTGATAGTGAATTACACTTATTACGTGTTTTATGCCTTGCAGGAAGTGATTCCGAGTTAAAATGTTAATGTGGATCTAAATTGAACAAGTTAGAGCTTTGAAGTCTGAGTAGAAGCCCAAGAAATTAAGTCGGGATCACGTTCGGGGGTTGAGGACCAAGTCCGGATGTCAAAAAACGGAAGAAACAAATTATCCTGAGAAAACAACATTGCCACGCCGCATGGGGAGCCGCATGGGACGTCGCATGGCGTGGTGCGGCTATGTAAAAGTGGGCTGCTTGTCAGATATTAGCCCTCTGAATATCCTCACAAGCGTGCCGCACCCGCCGCGCATGTACAAGTTTCTCAGAGTTATTTCCTGTTTCGGCTAGGAAAGGGTAGTTTCGTCCGGCCCCTCCTACAGGGTATAAATACACCAAAAATATATTTTTGAAGGGACTTTTGACCTATGAATGATTTGAGAAGCAATTGAGGCAAGAAGACACAAGAATTTATCAAGATTTTAACCAAAGATCGGTGCATTACGGGAGTTTGTATTGAATCATTAGCATTGATGTTTTCTATGTTTTTAAACCTTATTGAGATGACTTCTTCCATTGCTAGTTTCCATTAGGGTGTTGACAGATACGGTATTTTGATTACTTGAATGGGGATTCGATTCCTGATAATTGTTTGAATTAATTGATGGATTTTTAATTCGTATTGTGAAGTAATTTCTTATTTTGCTTAATCGAAAGACAAATTTTATATTGAATTTCTTTACATCTTATGCTCTAGTTTAAATTCGTGATTCAAATAGGTAATCAAAAAAGCCTATTAAATTATAATCGAACTGGAAAATAGGGAAATATTCATGAAAAGTTACCCTTTAGATCATAATCATCATTTTATTCGTTGCAATTGTTTACCATGCTTCAATTAGATTAATTACTGAAATTAACGTTAAATCGAAAGAGGAACATTAACTTCAAGTGTAATCTAATTATCTATTGAATTCATGAGAATTAACAATATTATAGAATGAACTAACTCAAGAATTGGGTCCCGAGTCAATTATCTTGCACCGGTCTAGTCAATTACCTTTATTTCTCTCATTGATATCTCTTTGTTGCTCATCTGCTATCTTTGGTGATCAATTGTTAGTTGCTTAATTTTTAGTAGTTAATCGTAGTTGATAAGCATTAAATCAAGTGTTAATTTTTCTGGATAGTAATTAACTGAAGACTATTCGAACACATTTAAATCCAATCTCTGTGGAGATGATAATTAAACTATACTATCTTTGACTTGCGAGTAATATTTGTGTTGTGTTTTGCACTCCTTAGAACACCACAAAAANAAAGAAAAGGTAATAACGTTGACCTCTGTGTTAGAGTAAGTGAGCAGGTTGTGAAAAATGCGTAGTGTTTTTTAGTCGAGTCTTGAGGCTAGAATGTTATGATAGGGTGTTTAGTCTGCTTTAAATATTCTTGGCACNTTACCCGTCCCGCAGCCTGCATTGCAACCAAAATTAAGTCCTACTTGATTTTTGACTGAATGAGCTCAATTAGTAGAGTATTACACTACGGGCAAGCCTACGGTACGTCTTCTGTGGAACATGAATTTTGATTGTAAGAGTGAGCGAATTCTGTCTATCTTGAGTTCCTATTTGTTCGTGAATTTTATTGTGTGTGGAACTACTCTCTATTTTTGGTGTGAGGGCATATGACTTGCGAAGAAAAGGTAATGATGTTGACCTCTGTGTTAGAGTAAGTGAGCAGGTTGTGAAAAATGCATAGTGTTTTTGAGTCGAGTCTTGAGGCTAGAATGTTATGATAGGGTGTTTAGTCTGCTTTAAATATTCTTGGCACAATGTGTCAGGGAGCTTGTTTGATGAAAAGGTTGTCCCTATGTGAAGTGTAGTTTGATTGCTCGAGGACGAGCAATGGTCTAGGTGTGGGGTGTTGATGGTAGGCTAAAAATCCTTATTTTAGCCGTAGTATTACACTCTAATTACTGTATTTTGCATGTGTTTGAGCTTAGTTGATAGTGAATTACACTTATTACGTGTTTTATGCCTTGCAGGAAGTGATTCCGAGTTAAAATGTTAATGTGGATCTAAATTGAACAAGTTAGAGCTTTGAAGTCTGAGTAGAAGCCCAAGAAATTAAGTCGGGATCACGTTCGGGGGTTGAGGACCAAGTCCGGATGTCAAAAAACGGAAGAAACAAATTATCCTGAGAAAACAACATTGCCACGCCGCATGGGGAGCCGCATGGGACGTCGCATGGCGTGGTGCGGCTATGTAAAAGTGGGCTGCTTGTCAGATATTAGCCCTCTGAATATCCTCACAAGCGTGCCGCACCCGCCGCGCATGTACAAGTTTCTCAGAGTTATTTCCTGTTTCGGCTAGGAAAGGGTAGTTTCGTCCGGCCCCTCCTACAGGGTATAAATACACCAAAAATATATTTTTGAAGAGACTTTTGACCTATGAATGATTTGAGAAGCAATTGAGGCAAGAAGACACAAGAATTTATCAAGATTTTAACCAAAGATCGGTGCATTACGGGAGTTTGTATTGAATCATTAGCATTGATGTTTTCTATGTTTTTAAACCTTATTGAGATGACTTCTTCCATTGCTAGTTTCCATTAGGGTGTTGACAGATACGGTATTTTGATTACTTGAATGGGGATTCGATTCCTGATAATTGTTTGAATTAATTGATGGATTTTTAATTCGTATTGTGAAGTAATTTCTTATTTTGCTTAATCGAAAGACAAATTTTATATTGAATTTCTTTACATCTTATGCTCTAGTTTAAATTCGTGATTCAAATAGGTAATCAAAAAAGCCTATTAAATTATAATCGAACTGGAAAATAGGGAAATATTCATGAAAAGTTACCCTTTAGATCATAATCATCATTTTATTCGTTGCAATTGTTTACCATGCTTCAATTAGATTAATTACTGAAATTAACGTTAAATCGAAAGAGGAACATTAACTTCAAGTGTAATCTAATTATCTATTGAATTCATGAGAATTAACAATATTATAGAATGAACTAACTCAAGAATTGGGTCCCGAGTCAATTATCTTGCACCGGTCTAGTCAATTACCTTTATTTCTCTCATTGATATCTCTTTGTTGCTCATCTGCTATCTTTGGCGATCAATTGTTAGTTACTTAATTTTTAGTAGTTAATCGTAGTTGATAAGCATTAAATCAAGTGTTAATTTTTCTGGATAGTAATTAACTGAAGATTATTCGAACACGTTTAAATCCAATCTCTGTGGAGATGATAATTAAACTATACTATCTTTGACTTGCGAGTAATATTTGTGTTGTGTTTTGCACTCCTTAGATCACCACAAAAAAATGGTATTGCAAAACATATGAACAGAACGCTTTGTGATAGGGCACGAAGCATGATTTCACACTCATGTGCTAGCAAGGTTTTTTGGGCTGAAGCAATTAATACAGCTTATTATTTGGTCAACTGATCTCCATCCACAGCCATTGAGTTCAAAACTCCTTTTGAGGTATGGTCTGGTTCGCCTGCTGATTATTCAAATTTAAGGATATTTATTTGTCCTGATTATGCTCATGTGAGGGATGGAAAACTTGAGTCGAGGGCAAAGAAGTGCATATTTCTAGAGTATGCAACTGGAGTGAATGGTTATAGGTTGTGGTACACATATCAAAAAATTCCAGGGCTAATTATAAGTAGGGATGTAACATTCAATGAATATGCATCACTGGACAGTCATAGGGAGAAGGCAATAGCAGAAATATAACATGATATCAGTGACCGCATAAAACTAGAAATTGAATCTCCACTAGCTCAGCCCAGTAGTTCTAAAGTAGAGAAAGTGGAGGAGGTGCAAGATATTGATCGAGATGATAATGTTAATGCAACTGCGCAACAACAACCATATAACATTGCAACAGGCAGAGAGAAGAGAGTGATCAATCGACCGCAAAGGTTTGTAAACATAGTTGATGGGAATCTTCTTGGATATACAAATCCTGTGGGATTTTCTTTGGTAGTTGCAGAGACTCTTAATGTGTTTGAGTATTATAGCTATCCCAAAGCTATTTCAAGTACAGAACCAAATCGACGGATTAGTGCTATGGCTAAAGAGATTGAGTCTCTTAACAAATTTAGGCGTTTCCTAGATTTGGTTGATATGTGCGGCAATGGGTAGAGCTCTTGCGAGGGGTGAGGGTAAGGTAGAGAGATGTTATTCCTATTGATAAAGAGAATTCAATCCAAAGGGAAGATTTGTTATTTTGTGGCTTGAATTATTTTCTTGTATTTTTAGAAAACCCATAATCCCTATAGGTTTAAGGTTTAGGAAAACCCATTGTCTTAATAGATTTGGGAAATGAAAACTTATTGTCCTTATCAAATTGAGAAATATTTTTCTTATTGGTTTGAGACTATTTAGGATCTATATATACGGCTTGTAGTTGGAGATTTTATAGATGGTATTGTGCTTTTCTTCTCATTCATAGTGAAAAACTCTCTCTGCTTTTTCCCCGAGGATTAGGCTTAGTTAAACCTCGTTAAATTCTTGTGTTGATTTTTCTTCTCTATTTACTTTATGTATGATTGTGTGGTAGTTAACCCACGATCTCCGCAACAAAAACTTATCCCCGCTTCCTCGGCCCAGGTATTCTAAGCATCTTTCAAAGATTAAGAGATGATCTTTTTTAATGTTAAGTTGTTTGGTGGGAAGGTCAAAGATGAACGAAAGGAAGCAGGGAGGTTTGTTTTGTGCAAGAAAGCTGTGCATGTGCATATATATGGTAGAAATTGAGACGTTAGAGAGTTCATAATTAGTTGACCTTGTAAATAGAAAGGAAGGATTCGAGACAGGCCAGTGTCACGTCCTTACTCGTGAACTAAGAACACGTGCGACAATTGATAACTTGCTCACGATCTTACTCTGCCAAGTCAGCCTAAAATTTTATATTCAAGATCACTAAGGGAATATTAGATAAGAAAGACAAGAGAAATTTTTCAAATGAAGTTTTTTATTGTAGAAAACTTGATTGTTTTTCTTGACGAGTTACAAATCAATAGCCCCCTTTATATACTAGTCTCCTTCGGGCTAGTGAGTAAATAATAGTTATTACACAAGGCCTTTATTATTTACAAATAAGCCCTTCTCTAGAATTTTTTACATAGCTAGAATCTTCTAAAGACTTTCCTAGCAATTCCGTAGGGTTCTAAGGTCTTCCATGAGAAATCTCCATATTTCTCTAGAACCTTCCCACATGTGCTAGTCTATTTTATATATACGCTTTCCATATAGTAAAAATATATACCAAGTGATACCTACGTGGCATGATGATGTGGCGGGCCATGACACTCTCCCCCACCTAATTTTGGCCCACTCTCGACACAAAGCAGAAACACGTACGCGCACGTCTCGCCTTAGTATCATCGGAGATCTTTGTCCATTAGCCATAATGCCCTATGGAGCGGTTCGCCTTCCCATGTCACAAGGTACTAATCAACTTTCTTCTTTCCTTATTTGAACTTTGGACGGCCAGCAATGATGGCATCGATCCTCTGCCCATCGGATGCCTCTCCTTGCTCTTGGCCTGAAGCTCGCCATCACTACTACAAAAAAGATATATGGTGGCAATTATTAAGTCGCAATAAATTAATTGCCAGTAATTAATTCCATAAAGGCCAATATTAGCGGCAATTGAATAATTGCCAAGAATAAGCACTTTTTCCCGGCAATTAAAAAAATGGTCACTAAGATCTTATGCCTTGTACCGAGCGGGCCTCAAAATTATTTTTTATTTCCCTCCTTAATTTTCATAATTCAGTATTTCATTCTTTTATTCCCTTTTTATCGAGAATGAGATTGAAAATCCAATGAAACCCTAATGCCCAAAATTCTAATTCTTGCTCAATCGATTACCCACTTACTCATCATCGACTTCATCTTCTTCCTAAAAATATTACTCGACAAAGATCTTTTATTCTTCCTATTAATTAATGAAGGAACATCAGAATATTTGAGGCTTTGTTCTTGCTACATCAATGTCAACAGTTGCAGTTCTTCTTTTTTATCTTCAGTATGGGATTAGAAGCGTTGTACACTGAACACGCCATTTTTCTAAAAATTAAGAAGCCAAGAGCTATGTCTCTGAGGTCATGGTCCTTATAATCTTTTTTGTTTTATGTATCTTGATAAATTTCAATTGTCAAACACTTTTCGACATCAGGTGCTTTGTGGAATGTTATTGATTTGCTGAGAAAATTATTTTTATTTGATTTTATAGTCATGTTCTTTTGATTGTTGCATTCTTTGCTTTAGGAGAATGAAATTTAATCTCGAAAAACTATATATCTAAAAAGAAATAGCAAATCTTGAGATACTGTAGCTAAAAGAAGTATTAAGATAGAAAGCTTCAGTATGTTAGTAGAAACAAAGAACTATAGCTATGTAGTTGCTATGAACACAACAACAACAACAACTCAGTATAATCTCACTAGTGGGGTCTGGGGAGGGTAGTATGTACGCAGACCTTACCCCTACCCTGGGGTAGAGAGGCTGTTTCCAATAGAAACTCGGCATCCTTCCCTCCAAGAACTTCCCACCTTGCTCTTGGGGTGACTCGAACTCACAACCTCTTGGTTGGAAGTGGAGGGTGCTTACCATCAGAGCAACCCATTGGTAGTTGCTATGAATCGTTCTAAATTTTCTTGTTGTTGCTAAGTCAGATAAAATAAAGGAAGACAAACTAATAAATTATTTGATGATTACAAAACAAATTAAATATGAGACAGGACAGCCACTGTTGAGGTCTTATGCAATATTTACTCTCAGATTTAAATTTTCTCTTTTGATGAATTATATGTTTAAATTACTCTTCTCGAACAAGGGAATATAGTGTAGTTTTATATGAATGCTTCATATTGGGGGATAAAGAGGATGAAAGTTAAAAAGGCATCATACTTTTACTTATAGTTGAGGTGATGTGATGTGGCAAAGATTTAAGTAAAATTTTCTAATCTCAATGTATTACATAAAGCAGTTTTTACGAGGAAACCTGGTGTTCATTAAATGTCTTAGGAAGTTGATTGCCTTTTTGAACACTTTGATGCATTAACTTAAAAAGTAATGGCAAAGTAAGTTAGACTTCCACTCCAAACAACTTTACACAACCATTTTATTATGTGTTNTATATATACGCTCTCCATATAGTAAAAATATATACCAAGTGATACCTACGTGGCATGATGATGTGGCGGGCCATGACACTCTCCCCCACCTAATTTTGGCCCACTCTCGACACAAAGCAGAAACACGTACGCGCACGTCTCGCCTTAGTATCATCGGAGATCTTTGTCCATTAGCCATAATGCCCTATGGAGCGGTTCGCCTTCCCATGTCACAAGGTACTAATCAACTTTCTTCTTTCCTTATTTGAACTTTGGACGGCCAGCAATGATGGCATCGATCCTCTGCCCATCGGATGCCTCTCCTTGCTCTTGGCCTGAAGCTCGCCATCACTACTACAAAAAAGATATATGGTGGCAATTATTAAGTCGCAATAAATTAATTGCCAGTAATTAATTCCATAAAGGCCAATATTAGCGGCAATTGAATAATTGCCAAGAATAAGCACTTTTTCCCGGCAATTAAAAAAATGGTCACTAAGATCTTATGCCTTGTACCGAGCGGGCCTCAAAATTATTTTTTATTTCCCTCCTTAATTTTCATAATTCAGTATTTCATTCTTTTATTC
>AWOL01S0115683.1:0-10912 GCA_000715115.1 Nicotiana otophora
ACTTACCCCGATGTTTTATCTGAAAATCTCCCAAAAATCGCCTCAATCCGAGCACCAAATTGTTAAAAATAGAAAATGGGAAGAAATCCCATTTTCTGAACTTAAACATTTTGTCCAGTGGTTTCTTCTTCGCGAACGCGACCCTTGACTCGCGTTCGCGAAGCATAAAAATATGCTGCCCGACTTTCCTCTTCACGAACACGACCTACGCTTCACGAACGCGTCCCTTACCTAGCTGCCTCACTCTCCTTCGCGAACGCGACGCCAGTCACGCGTTCGCGATGCACACACTGTCTTACCCTTCGCGTACGCGTCCTCTCCTCCG
Organism: Nicotiana otophora; assembly: GCA_000715115.1. Classification (NCBI taxonomy): domain Eukaryota; kingdom Viridiplantae; phylum Streptophyta; class Magnoliopsida; order Solanales; family Solanaceae; genus Nicotiana; species Nicotiana otophora. Next base: position 326 of record AWOL01S0115683.1, read on the forward strand.
CGAACGCGTAGAACAAAAATCTCACCAGCTCAGAACACTCTTCGCGAACGCGAAAGTGAAAACCAGAAAAATTGCAGCAGCAGATATCAGCTATCTCACCAAGGCCAAAAATGATCCGTTAACCATCCGGAACACGCCCGAACCCCTCGGGACCTCAACCAAATATACCAACAAGTCCTAATACATCATACGAACTTAGTCGAGTCTTCAAATCACATCCAACAACACTAAAAATACAAATCACACATAGATTCAAGCCTAAGAAACTTTGAAACTTTTAATTTCTACAAACGACGCCGGAACATATCAAATCAAGTCCGATTGACCTCAAATTTTGTACACAAGTCATAAATAACATACGGAGATGTTAAAATTTTTCGAACTGGATTCCGACCCCGACATCAAAAAGTCAACTCCCCGGTCAAACTTCTAAACTTAAATTCCTATTTTAGCCATTTCAAGCCTAATTTTACTACGAACTTTCTAATAAAATTTCGATCGCGCTCCTAAGTCCAAAATCACCATACGGAGCTGTTGGAATCATTAAAATTCTATTCCTGTGTCGTTTGCACATAATTCGACATCCGGTTACTATTTGAATTTAAACTTTTAATTTTTCTTTAAAATTCCATATCTCGGGCTAGAAACCTCGGAATTTGATTCCGAGCGTACGCCCAAGTCCCAAATCACGATACGGACCTACCGAAACTATCAAAACACTTATCCGTGTCCGTTTTCTAGAAATATTGACCAAAGTCAATTCAGTTGAGTTTTAAAGCTCTAATTCACATTTTAATTCATTTTTTGCATAAAAACTTTCCGAAAAATTTTACGGACTACGCACGCAAGAAGAGTAATGATAAATAGTGCTTTTTGAGGTCTTAGAACACAGAATTAATTATTAAATTTAAAGATGATATTTTGGGTCATCACATTCTCCACCTCTAAAACAAACGTTCGTCCTCGAACAGAGTTAGAAGAAATACCTGAGCTGGTGAATAAGTGTGGATAACAGTTGCGCATATCATGCTCGGTCTCCCAAGTTGTCTCTTCGACCGGATGACCCCTCCATTGAACTTTCATGGAAGCAATGTTCTTTGACTTCAGCTTTCGAACCTGCCTATCCAAAATAGCCACTGGTTCCTCAACATAAGATAGATCATTGTCCAACTGAACCGAACTGAAGTCTAACCAATGAGATGGATCGCCGTGATATTTCCGAAGCATGGAAACATGGAATACTGGATGAACCGCAGAAAGACTAGGTGGTAGTGCAAGTCTGCAAGCCACTTATCCAACTCTCTCAAGAATCTCAAAAGGCCCAATATACCTAGGGCTCAACTTGTCCTTCTTCCCGAACCTCATCACACCCTTCATAGGCGAAACCCGGAGCAATACCCGCTCACCAACCATGAATGCAACATCACGAACCTTCCGATCCGCATAACTCTTCTGTCTAGATTGGGCTGTACGAAGTCGATCCTGAATCAACTTAACCTTTTCCAAGGCATCTTGAACCAAGTCTGTACCCAATAGTCTAGCCTCGCCCGGTTCGAACCAACCCACTGGAGACCGGCATCGCCTACCATAAAAGGCCTCATGCGGAGCCATCTGAATGCTTGACTGGTAACTGTTGTTGTAAGCAAACTCCGCAAGTGGTAAGAACTGATCCCAAGTACTCCCGAAATCTATCACGTACACACGAAGCATATCCTCTAGTATCTGAATAGTGCGTTCGGACTGTCCGTCCGTCTGAGGGTGAAATGATGTACTCAACTCTACCCGAGTACCCAACTCATGCTGTACTGCCCTCCAAAATCGTGAGCTAAACTGTGTACCCCGGTCAGAGATGATAGATACCGGTACACCGTGAAGTCTAAGAATCTCGCGAATATATACTTGAGCCAGCTACTCTGAAGAGTAAGTAGTAATCACATGAATGAAATGAGCTGATTTGGTCAGCCTATCCACAATCACTCAAACTGCATCAAACTTCTGCTGAGTCCGTGGGAGCCCAACAACGAAATCTATAGTGATCCGCTCCCATTTCCATTCTGGAATCTTTAACTTCTGAAGTAATCCACCCGGTCGTTGATGCTCATATTTCACCTGTTGACAATTTAGACACCGAGATACATACTCCAATATGTCTTTCTTCATCCGCCTCCACCAATAGTGTTGTCTCCTGATACATCTTTGCAGCACCCAGATGAATGGAGTACCGCTAACTGTGAGTCTCCTGGAGAATCAACTCACGCAAGCCATCTATATTGGGTACATATAACCTGCCCTGCATCCGTAGTACACCGTCATCCCCAATAGTGACTTCTTTGGCATCACAATGCTGAACTGTATCCTTAAGGACAAGCAAATGAGGGTCATCAAATTGACGCTCCCTGATACTATCATAAAGAGAAGACTGATAAATCACACAAGCCAAAACTCGACTCGGCTCGGAAACATCCAACCTGACAAACTAGTTGGCCAAGGCCTGAATATCCAAGGCTAAAGGCCTCTCTGCTACAGGTAAATATGCTAAGCTGCCCAAACTCTCGGCCTTACGACTCAAGGCATCGGCCACTATTCTTACTTTGGTGTTTGCAGCAATATCAAAATTGAGACTATGGCCTTACTTAAAGGGTTGCAATGGTGCATCAACAATGGGCACAACAATATTTTGGTGGAAACTGACTCCTTATTACTAGTCAGAATGATTAAAGGGGAGAACAAGATTCAGTCATACCTCAAGGATTATATCCATCAAATCAAATGCCTGATGATTCAAGGGCAAATTACTCATGTTGGTCACTGTTATAGGGAGGCCAACTTTGTTGCTAACTTGCTTTCTAACGTTGGAGTGGAGACTAAACATGAGAGATTCTTCACACAAGTTATGACCTTACCACGAGAGGCTAAAGCTTTATTGAAGAATGATCAAAGTGGCTTTATCCGCTTTAGAATAAGGTCCAAGAAGGGGCATTTCATATTTGATAATGGTTAAGACTACTCAAGTTGTATTAACATATAGGTTTCATTTCAAAGCTAACTCTTTCATCTGTAAAATGAGAGGGGAGTCCTCTCTTAGTAAAAACTTAGACAATACACAGAATTATCTTCGAGCTCACTGACTCACTCTCCATGTATCTCTAGAGGCAAAGGTTTATGTCCTCCTCTATGTATTCTTTTGGATTATCTAATAGACAAGTAGGGGTAATGCCAAACCCCCCACCACCATAGGGCAGCATACCCTGGGTGATGGCTTGAATTAAAAAAAAAATACAGGGATTCTCCATTTCATTTAAAAGATGATTAATCATTTTACAATAATATCAAGGTAACAAAGTACAATATAAAATATTTCGTAACATCAATACAACAACAACAACAATAAACTCAGTATAATCTCACATAGTAGGATATGGGGAGGGTAGTGCGTACGCAGTCTTACCCCTACCTTGTGGAGATAGAAAGATTGTTTCAAATAGACCATCGGCTTAGAAAAGCATAAGCACCACATTAATGAAGAGAAAAATAAGAATCGCAACAGCGAGAAGCCATGTAAAAGCGGCATAAATAACAACCAGATAGTCAGATGACCTAAATGAAAGAAACGACATGTAGTCATAGAAATTTAATACCAACAGAATACGAAAATACGTACTAATACTACCGATATGACAAGGAGAACACTAAACTAACTACCTTACTACCCTAATCTTTGACCTTCATACCTTCCTATCAAGGGTCATGTCCTCGGTCAGCTGAAGTTGCGCCATGTCTTGCCTAATCACCTGTCCTCATTTCTTCTTCGGCTTACCTCTACCTCTCCTTAGGCCCTCTAATGTCAACCTCTCACACCTCTTGATTGGAGCGTATGTCCTCTGTCTCCTCACATGTCCAAACCATCTAAGTCTCGTTTCCCGTATCTTGTCCTCAATAGGGGTCACACCCACCTTGTCCCGAATAACTTCATTCCTAATCCTATCTAACCTTGTGTGCCCCCACATCCATCTCAACATCCTCATCTCTACTACTTTTATGTTCTGGACATGGGAGCTCTTGACTGGCCAACACTCAACCCCATACAACATAGTCGGCCTGACCACCACTCTGTAGAACTTACCTTTAAGTTTTGCTGGCATCCTCTTATCACACAAAACACCGAAACAAAGTTATCTTTTCATCCATCCAGTCCCAATACGATGTGTGACATCTTCGTCGATTTCCCAAACCCCGTATAACTGTATAACAGACCCAATATACTTAAAACTTCCTTTCCTAGGGATGACTTGTGAATCAAGTCTCACCTCCCCTTCCACTCCCTGAGTCGCCTCACTGAACTTACACTCAAAGTATTCTGTCTTATTCTAACTCAGCTTGAAGCCTTTAGACTCCTACGTCTGCCTCCACATCTATAACCTCGCAGTAACGCCATCTGGCGTCTCGTCAATCAATACAATGTCATCTGCAAAATAACATGCACCACGACACCTCCCCTTGGATGTGGCGCGTTAATACGTCCATCGCCAAGGCAAACAAAAAAGGGCCGAGTGTCGACCCTTGGTGCAACCCCATCATGACCGGAAAGTGATCCGAGTCCCCTCCTACTGTCCTCGTTGTTGTCTTAGCTCCATCATACATGCCCTTAATCATCCTAATGTAAGCAACAAGTATACCTCTAGCCTCCAAACATATCCACAGGACCACCCTCGGGACATTTCGTAACATCAGTAAAATCCTTATTTCATTTCTTCCTCACTGTTGTACTAACAATGCAATAAAAGGAAATCATTGTGCTTGGCCTTTTCTTTATTCCTCCTTTAAGGTAAAAAAAAGAAAAGGTGTAGTATGTATCAACCAGACAACTGATATAAAACTGATGTCACTTAAGCAAATAACTAATCACAAAATAATAGTAACTAACTAACTTTACACATGTAGCAAAACACATCAAAATAAATTTAGTGAATCATCTCTTCATAAAGTAGTTTCCCTTTGCTTGGAGATGGTCCTTTATGTTTGAGTTGAATCTTCCTTCTTTCATATCCTTCTTGAGTATTGGATGACGAAGGACTCCAACTTTTTGATGAACATTTTCTGTAAGTTGAACATGAAGATGTTGCTTTTGTTTCAAGGATCTTATCATCTTCCTTGCCTTTGACATCCCCTTGTTTACTACTATTGTTAATATTATTATCACCTATATGAACATATGAACTTGACTCTATCGGGTTGAAGTCTATAGAATTATCAGTACTTCCTTCCATTATATGGCTCAAAGTTTTAGCCACCTGCATTAACAAAATAATGAGTCAGAAGTGTGGGAAAAACCATAAAGAGTGTCATATATGATGGACGAAGGGAGTACCTTATAGCAACATACCAAGTATAATCCCACAAGTGGGGTCTGGAGAGGGTAGTGTGTCAGGATACTCAAAATCAAATGTCAGGATTTTAAGAACATATTGATGAAGATTATAATAGTTTTAAGGGGAAAAAATGATGGATCTACTATTCGTATCTCATAGAATCAGAAAATTCAAGAGAAAAACAAGTTTCATTTAGTCTGACGTTACAAGAAAAACTTACCCATTCCATAGTATGCCTCTTATTAGGATCCTTTTTGAGACATTTTTCTGCTATTTCAACCATCCAAAATAGCTGATGGAAATCATGAGAATCCACAATTCTCTTGTCAATTAGACGAGGATAATTCCTTTGCTCCAAAAGTGGCATTGCCTGCACTTAAAAGGGATGTCCTATTATGCAATACATTTTACATTTTCGTAAGTAATATGACCTTGGGGATTTTCTTTTTCACACACCTAGTTACTACATACACCATATAATTTTGCTTATACAAAAGAAAGGAGAAAACAATAAATATTTGTCTCACGAGCTATATATCATTTTTCAAAACGAAATAAGCATGTGTTATATGGTGAAATATAAGAAACAGTCTTTTTAATTTACCCATTCAACAAGACTTTTATCTTCAGGATAATTATCTGTGGTCTTCAGCCCAGTGATCAGCTGCAGCAGGACAACCCCAAAAGCATAAACATCTGTTTTAGTTGAGAACTTCCCATTTGCTGCATATTCTGGTGCCATATATCCAAGAGTGCCAACCACATTGTTACCAGAAGATATTTGTGATTCATCATACCCAGCTTTTGCAAGTCCAAAATCTCCTAGCTAAGTGATCGATGTTACATAGTTAGATAAAAATATATGTCTAACATCTAAGCTAAATGAATGTCAATTATCCATGCATTTTGATCATGTCCATATTAATCTCTCTACATTTCACACCAGAGCATTTCACCTCAACTTGCTTGAACCAAACTAAGGTTATAACTCAACTTACTAATTAGTGCATCCTACATAATCATGAATAGCAGTGTATGTTTTCCCTCCCTTTTTTGGTAATTTTTTTGTTAATATACTATGGATATAATTAATCCATGGACAACATACCAGTGATTCATGATCATGTGTGATGAGGATGTTGTTAGGTCTGATATCTCTGTGGATGATGTTATGTTTATGAAGATATTCTAATCCTCTGGCAGCACCCAAAGCTATTTTCATCCTCCTCTCCCAATCGCGAGGCATTCTTATATCTCCTGCAAAGTATAAAACAATTATGCGTCAGCATATATAGATGTTCCAACTTGGACGGATGAGGTTGGGTATATATATGTGTATTGGCGGGTCATTCGACCCTCCAATATTTACTATTCTAAAACTAATGCATTACCAATTACCTGATAAGAATTGGTCTAGTGAACCATTGCAAACATACTCATAGACAAGCAACTTTTGGTTTCCTTCGGAGCAAGACCCTAACAACATAACCAAATTTGGATGCCTGGCCTTGCTAAGAACCTCAACTTCACACTTGAATTCTTTATCCCCTTGAAGGCTCATACCATTGTGCTGCTTCACAGCAACTCCTAGCCCATTCTTTAAAACCCCTCTATAGACAGAACCAAATCCACCTTCCGATAGAAAGTTCTCATTGGAAAACCATTCTGTTGCTTCTTCAAGCTCCTTATAGCTGAATCCTTTATGCCATCCCATCTTTGGCCTTTTGTTCCCACATGTTGAACATTCAGGTTTTTTGAATATTGCACCACAAAAATATTGATCAATAATCATCTCCACTTTTTCTTTGTCTTTAACAGTTTGATGCTTTTGGGTTTGGTCATTGGAGACGCGGGAAGGTGAGTTTTCGGTTGTTTTTGCTTTCTGGTGAGAACTTGAGGAACTATTAGGATTTTCCAAGCTTGAACTTGAATCTACTAGGTCACTTGCTGAAGATATTTTTACCAAGTTTTCACAAAACTCGGCGGAGGACTTTCCCATAATACTGCTTGCTTGTTCTTTGCTTGAGGTTCTCACATGAGAAATAACTTTCGAGTCTACAATTCAGAAAAAATAAATGGCATTAGAGCACTGTCAAACATAAGCAAAAATGTATTGACAGAAGAATATATTATTTTGATAGAAATTTCAGTTATGTAGAGGAAATTATACATATTGCTTACCTTTTTGCAAAGTAAGTTCATCTGATGAGTTATCGTCGCCTGGAATCATTTCATCATAAGAAAATTTATTTCTGGTAAGGGAGACCTTGGTGTTCTCCATTAATGTTAGTGGCACTCTTACATCTTCTATGGAGTTGTCACTTCTCAATTTTGATATCCCGCATGATAGCTTCTCCATAAAATACCTCTTCTCCTTTTTCATTTCCCTACAAACAAAAAAGCACAATTATAAGACCAAAAGGAAGTTAAAAAGAAAGTTGGCTCAAAGCAATAAAGTTTTATACTACGAACTTCACGTAGGTATAAACAAGAATTTCGTAAAAGGGATTCAAAAACTACCCTCCCAAGACCCCATTCGTGGGACTTAGTGGTTTGTTGTTGTTGTTGGATTCAAGCACATGGGGTTTTGTGTCTACAGGATTCAACACATATACAAACATAAAAACGTATTACCTATATGTATAGTACAATTTTTAGATGAAGAGGATTTAGTTGAACCAAGTAAGCGTGGCTCCGTCAAGTTGACGATAACTTAGCTATTAACCAAACAATACAGATAGTAATACTCCTTCCACCATCTACATAACCGTTTTTCTATTTTCGGATGTTTTAAAATATTTGACTCATTTTGACAGATAATATTAGTTTGTACAATTCAATAACTCAAGATCATTTAACTATTCATATTTTACTATGGTGTTGCTTTCTCGTCAAACTAACTTTTCAATTTTGACTTTATATTCTATTCTACTCGCACTAATACAACAGATGAATCAAACTAATATTTTAAATTTCAGGTCTAGTCAAACTGAGTTATATAAAACGGGATATAAGGAGTAATAATATCAAATTCTGTAAAATTCTAATGGTAGTACTAATTAGAATTGTGCATTTCAGCTACCTAATTTGAGTTTCGTGAATTTTGTAAACTTTCTGATGTTATCACTAACCTATCTAGAATGATCCAAGTTGCTTCCAACCTCTTGACTGCAATCACAGCTACCACCTTTCGTGAATTTCCAGCTTGAACTTCTATGTGAAACTTCACCTGCAACACCAAATAATAATATTCGAAGAGTTAAGATTTCGCACTTGAAATTATATTGAGACTATCGATTCCATGATTTAAGACTCCATATGTGAAACTTTCTTATTCTACTTCTTCTTCGATACAATTTCCTGCCCAAAAATTCTGGTTTCTATTGGTCGAAGAGAAGAGGAATTTTGGCCGATTGCTGACGATTCACAGTGCAAAAACCTAGTGAAATTCCACAAAAATGCTTTCTCTTTTTTTCCCGCCATAAAAACAGATTGGGTTTGTCGAGAAGATGTATAGCTTTCCATTTGACCCGACAGTCTGCGTAGGGAATTCTCCCATTGGGTAAGAGTGAAGAAGCTCTACTCTCTCATTGAACCTCATAGGCATCTTCAATATCTATCGATCAAATTTACAGCTTTTTGTATAGTACATTAGAACTGTATCACAATTCTCACATACTATATCACAGGGGAAAAGGCTTAAATATTTCATTTGTATTATCCCGCAATTGCTCAATTTTGTTCTTCTTACATTGTTTTTTGGGTCCATTCATATTTTTTAACAAATTGATCCAAATTCACCCATCATTTGATAACAAAAAAGGTCATAACTTCCCGTGAGATATATTCACATGACAAACTGTTTAATAGTACAACCTAGGTAATGCACCGCATAACTCTCTAATAACCTTATTATTATTGTTATATTGAAATTCCGTTAGGTGTCATATCTTAATATAGAAATAGTTTTGGATCAAAAGCTTAACAGAAGACAAAATTAATTAATCAATAATAAAAGAGCAAAACTATGATTATGGTTAGGTTGATGTCTGCATTCACCTCATATTACAAATCCTAGTGAATAAAAGAGCGAATGTAAAATGGACAATAAAAAAGTATGGATTATTCTTACAATAGTGATTATTTTCCGTATGACCTTTTAGGCCACTCTTTAAGTTATACACCCATGTTACTTAAGTGGGCTAAATTCCGTCTCTTGTTTTTTTGTCAACAAAAGAAACTAGATTATATTAAAGGGAGAAGTGCATAGTTAGCCACTAATTAGAGATATATTTACTCTTTAGCCACTGTTTAAAATGTATTTACTCTTTAGCCAGTACTTAATAATTTTTTACCCGTCCGGACGAAAATACCCTTGTGCTAGACATGGGTGTTGTGTAAATATTAAGGACATGGTGTCCTTAACTTCGTGAATGTTGTGTAAATATTAAGGACAAAGTATTCTGTATTTGCACCTTTCATTGTTAAACTTTAGGACATCATGTCCTTAACTTGTATTTGCACCTTCTGTTGTTAAACTTTAGGACCTCGTGTCCTTAACTTCATATGTGCAATATAAATGTTAAGGACATGGTGCCCTTAACTTCATGTGTGCAGTGTAAATGTTAAGGACATAGTGTTCTTAACTTTGTGAGTATTGTGTAAATATTAAGGACATGGTGTCCTTAACTTCATAAATGTTGTGTATTAAGGACAAAGTGTCTTGTATTTGCACCTTCCGTTGTTAAACTTTAGGATATCATGTCCTTAACTTCATATATGCAGTGTAAATGTTAAGAACANGTATGACCTTTTAGGCCACTCTTTAAGTTATACACCCATGTTACTTAAGTGGGCTAAATTCCGTCTCTTGTTTTTTTGTCAACAAAAGAAACTAGATTATATTAAAGGGAGAAGTGCATAGTTAGCCACTAATTAGAGATATATTTACTCTTTAGCCACTGTTTAAAATGTATTTACTCTTTAGCCAGTACTTAATAATTTTTTACCCGTCCGGACGAAAATACCCTTGTGCTAGACATGGGTGTTGTGTAAATATTAAGGACATGGTGTCCTTAACTTCGTGAATGTTGTGTAAATATTAAGGACAAAGTATTCTGTATTTGCACCTTTCATTGTTAAACTTTAGGACATCATGTCCTTAACTTGTATTTGCACCTTCTGTTGTTAAACTTTAGGACCTCGTGTCCTTAACTTC
>AWOL01S0115684.1:0-14466 GCA_000715115.1 Nicotiana otophora
TTAGTGATTCATAACTAAATAAAGTTATATTAACTACGAAATTGATTTTCGTCCCCAAATGTATAGTATTTGTGACGAACTTATTTTTCAAAAAAAGTATAAAAACTTTGTAGTTGATAGTATATTTTCGTTACTAAAGAGACCATTAATAGGGACAAAACTTTCTTGTCACTAACTATTTAGTTTAATTAGTGACATCATTAACTGTCTCTAAAATTATATGTATTTCGTAGTTGAAAAAATCTAATTTCGTCACTAAAAGTTTCCTATTATATACAAAAAAAATATTCCGTCCCTAAATATAAAAATTAGTGACAAATTTTCTTTAATAAAATTGGCTTACAATTTTGTAGCTAAGACAATCATTTCATCACTAAAAACATAGCTTTTACTGACAATAAAATTGTCACTATAAATTATCATGATTCACGACATTTACAATTGTCATAAAATACAAAAACAAAATTGTAGTCAATAAGGCAATTATGATAAATAGAAATATATAAGCACTTTTCTTTGCTAAAAAGTCAAACCACATAAAGTATTCTAATATACATTATAATACATTTTCTTTGTATACATACATGACCCAAAAAATAACATAAAATGTCTCCAAACTATTCATTTGCCTTCAAACTCCTCCAAATTTGTGGTTGACTTTATTTCCTGTTGTTGGAGAACTTTATCCTTCCTATATTAAAACAAAATAGCAAAGGACCAAAAGAGAGAAAGAAATTAGAAAATTCTAATAGTAATCCAAGTATAATTTATCAAAACAATCGAATGCAGAAGAAAAAGGTAGCACATACAATGGAAACCATATGTTGGTAAGAAATTAAACAAGATCTTAAGATTTGACTAAAATAATTTTCTGTAACCATCAAAGATTATCATTAGTGTGAGATATGCTAACAAGGCTACTTACTGAGTTTACTTAATGCTTATATATTGGTGTTACTAATCTAAGGTTGCTGACAACAAGAACATCTAATTATTTTAAAGATAAGAAGCGCTCTTATATAAAAGAACCTCCATTTAGTTGAAATTGAGATATTGCCAAAATTTCACAATGGCGATAATGCTTAAACAACAACAAAAAGAGGATTGGCATATCTATAATCCAAAAACATCCTCTTTACCAACCACATAATACAAAGACACAAATTCTCAATTGGGTAATAAGCAAGCATCATTATATTGTAACCATATAAAATTTGCTCCGTTTTAAACTTATCATATTTTCCAAAATAACTCGTTACATTTCCAGATAGAAAATTTTCAGAAACTAATCAGACCATAACTTTTGTAACCATGACGTATTGTCACGACCCAAAATCCAACTAGTCGTGATGACACCTAACCTAACCCGCTAGGTAAGTCAATTAATAATTATCCAATTCTAATGATTTTTAATAAGACAATTAAGTAAAAAAATTATCTGAATCTTATACATTTCCCAAGTACTGGTAGTACAAATTATGAGCTTCTAAGAATAGAAATTACAAAGCTGAAATAGAGTAAATACATCATCTGTTTGAAAAATACATTAACAGAGTTTTATAGATGTAAGGCTACTATGAACAAGAGGCAGTTACAACCGGGACGGAGGTACATCTTCAATGCCGACTCCCGTCGGTCACAGCAACGTCAGCAACCAACATCTGCACGCAAGGTATAGAAGTGTAGTATGAGTACAACCGACCCCATGTACTCTATAAGTAACAAACCTAACCTTAGGTTGAAAGTAGTGACGAGCTAACACAAAGGTCGGGTCCAACACGAATATTCCACAACAGTTCATAACAGCATAGAACAAGTAACAAAAGAGGTATCTCAGAAATAAAATGCTCAGTTCGTTCACAGTTCCAAAAAAATAGGCATTTCTTTTCAAGTATCTTTGTGAAAAGCCAAATCTTTTACCGAAAAAGCCTAAATACAAATAAGTTTGAAAACTGTGATTTTTCAAAAAACTCCTTTCATTAATAAATAAGATGTTTCATTTTTTCTTTCAGATAGCAAGTGTAAGATGTCTCTCTATGCCCATATGTCGAAAAGTATGAGAAGTCATAAATGATGTGATACTATACAGCATGAGAAACAATGCATCTCTATGCTTGTATGTCAAGTATGCATGCCAAATGCGATGCAAATCAATGATAAAAATCATATGCATACTCTCAGAGTATCAATTCACTCAGTCATCCCAGTCACTCAGTCCTCCCAATCACTCAGTCCTCACAGTCACTCAGTCCTCCCAATCACTCAGTCCTCACAGTCACTCAGTCCTCCCAATCACTCGGCACTCACACTCAGTAAGTACCTGCGCTCACTGGGGGTGTGTACAGACTTCGGAGGGGATCCTTCAGCCCAAGCGCTATAACAAGCCAATCATGGCATAAATCAATAAAATATGATGCGGAGCGCAGCCCGATCCCATCATATATATATATATATAGCCAATACGGCCTGCTGCGATGTGCAACCCGATCCCATAAACATCCTCACCATCAGGCCCTCGGCCTCAATCAGTCATCAATCTCTTCAGTCTCTCGGGCTCTCAATGTCATGATACTATCCCGAAAACAATTATATGATGCATCAATAAATAACAACAGAGACTGAGATATGATATGCATGTGAATGCGTATGACTGAGTATGTAATGCAATGAAAGCAGATTACTCAATAACAAAAATTACCTCAGTGGATCCCAACAGGATAACAGGTAGCCTAGACATGGCTTCTAACATAATCACAGCCCGATAACTCTAGTACGTAGAGATTTCATGATTTCAGACAAGTTCAGGTAACTACATAGTACCACAACAATAACAGAAATCACAGTTCACATGGTGCACGCCCACACGCTCGTCACCTATCATGTGCGTCACCTCAAAACTAAATACATAACACGTATCTTTAGGGATCATGCCCTAAGCTCCGAGATTAGAAGAGTTACTTATCTCGAACAAGCCAATTCCAACACCGGACAAGCCAAGCAATGCTCTAAAATGCCATCCCGCGCGTTCCAACCTCCGAACGGCTCGAAACCGAGTCCACAAGATGAAAATTGCTTCACGAATCGCCTCAATCCGAGCTCCATAGCTCCAAAAATGAAGAAAGAACCAAAACCCTCGATAATATAGCTTCTGGCAGCATTTTCGCACCTGCGGCACATTAGCCACTTCTGCAGCGTCGCTTCTGCGACATAACCTCCTCTTCTGTAGAATCGGCTGAGAACTCGACCCTCGCACCTGCGGATAAAATATCCTCTTCTGCGACATCGCAGGTGCGAGCCACCATCCGCACCTGCGAAATACCTCGCTCCTACACTACATCACTTCGCACCTGCGCACCCGCATATGCGCCCAAATCTCTGCTTCTGCGGTTTTACTCACCCAACACTCACCTCACCTCTGCAAAGCCTTTGTCGCTTCTGCGGCCATCGCACCTGCGTAAAACCAGTCACAGGTGCGATCACACCAGAACCAGTAGCCTTCAGCAATGCACTATGCAACGAAAGTGATTACAACCTCGTCTGAAACTCATCCGAGCCACTCGGGACCCATCCGAATATACCAACAAGTCCAATAACATAACACGGACCTACTCGAGGTCTCAAATCATGCATAACAACATCTAAAACGACGAATCGCACCTCAAATCGGACTTAATAAACTTTGAACTTTTCAACTTCCAAAACTCGTGCCGAAACGTAGCAAATCAATCTGGAATGACTTCAAATTTTGAACACAAGTCCCAAATAATATAACGAAGCTATTTCAATTTTCGGAACCAAAATCCTGATCTGATATCAAAAAGTCCATTTCCTGTCAAACTTTTAAAAAATCTAATTTTTGCCATTTCAAGCCAAATTCAACTACGGACCTCCGAGTCACAGTCCGGACGCGCTCCTAAGTCCAAAATCATCCAACGGAGCTAACGGAACCATCAAAACTCCGTTCTGGGTTCAAATTCACAAAAAGTCAAACTTGGTCAACTCTCCCAATTTAAAGCTTCAACAATGAAATCCATTCTTCTAATTCGATTCTGAATAACCTAATAATCAAAACCGACGATTCACATAAGTCATAATGCATCATACGGAGCTACTCATGCCCGTAAACTACCGAACGAAGTACAAATGCTCAAAACGACCGGTTGGGTCGTTACACGTATAGCTTGTATTATTATCTTTTACACAAAAGAACTGAAAAATACCTTGGAGCAATGCTTGAATTTCCTAGAGGAACCAAATTCAAGAGAAAATATTTTCTTTCTGAATACATGTTGCATTTGTCATGAAGCAACATAGTAAGCATTGTGAAGTGGGAACATACCTTGATTGAAGTTAGAGAAAACAGTTCCTTATTAGCGTAATGTTGCGTCCAATTGAATTCTAGATGATGCATTGTTCAGCAATTTAAGGAACTAAGGGAAAGTAGGTTAACGTAACAATAATAAGGGAATATAAAATACAAAGGAAATGAGGTAAGAATCTAATAGTCTCACAAGGATGCAATAATAGATTTGCTGAAAAAGATGCATGTTAGAGTAAGGAAAAAATAAAGTTCAAGTGTAGCACTAATACAGAATGTTGATGCCTTTGACTGTCCCTTTGTGGAGTAATGAAGAGTTCACCATTAACAAACTCAAACGGTAAAAAGATTTTGTAATCATTTTACATGTTCTCATCTCTAATTAAAGTAAATATACAATCTCCGTATTTGTTAATGACAAAAAAAGATTCGATATAAGAATACATGTACTAGTGATGCATATGGAAAGAGCTACCATATATACACAAGCTACTCTGAGGCTTAAAAAACATAATAGTATCATGTGTAGGCACCAGTCTTAAGATAAAAGGATAATGAATATCATTTAAGTGTTTAAAATGAAAATACACTGAATATTACTTATAAAAGAAAAAATTAAGTTGACATCTAACTATTCTTCACCCAACTCCACCCACCCCACCCCCTAAAAAAGAATAAAATTTTATATGACATAGGTGATATTAAGTTGTCAATCCAAAAGATGCCTGGGCCATAGTTTTCTTGTTATATAAAATTATTACTGTCTCAACCATATCCCAAGTCATACAGGATTACTAAAAAGGATATTTATCTGCAACGAGCTTATAGGACAAACGCACAAAAACTCTGAAGATATAAGGTCATTCAATTGAAGTGACATTAAGAGTCTAACCTCAATATTAGGCCCTCACCCCTGCACATAAGATTTGACAAATTACTAATCTGTTCAATCAAAAAGAAAAAGTTTAACAAATAAGTAAAAAGAAGGCTTCAACAATGCAAAGTAAATCACATAAACAAGGAATGTAAGGCTTTTCATTATAATTCTATAACAACATAGTTCTGTTAAGCTAAGATTTGATAAACATACAACACCTTAGATGCATACCTATCCCTAGATAAATAATTACAATGAAAAGCAAACATAATATAGTCTAATAGACAAATTCTAAATCAAAAAGCATTTCAACTTTAGAAATTTAATCATCGAAGTGCTTGAAAAGGTTTATGAAGAAACATGTCAAGAGGTATGTAGTTGGGAACGCTCTACCAAGATAGACCTAATAAGTTAGAAAACTAAATGTTACCCTAAAAATCGAATAACAATTGAATTTATAAGTGGTTTTAAGGATACGTGATTTAATTTGATACTGAACGACAAATTAGATTACAATTGAAATAAGTAATGGAAAAGTAAATGCTAACCACACAAGTTGAATAGTCTTAGCCTTGGAAGGTTTGCCATCCTCGAACCAAAAATGCTTTTATTGATTTCAGAACAAAAACAGCAAGAGAATAACTTGAATTTGATGAGAATAATAATATATTGCTTTGGGATGCGTGTTACAATGTGTTTTACAAGTAATCAGACCCCATTTATATAGTAGCGGAATCCTACTTTAGGTACAATTCTATAAAAGGTAAAAATCTCCTGGTTTGATGATTGGACGGTTCTTTATTGATACGTGTTGAGATTCCTGCCGAAATATCCGACCAGTTACGGATATTTCGGCCTTCCATTATTTCGGTATTCTGTTTGTTATACCGGCAATGTTTCCTCGAGCTTATTCGGGGTCAGGGTCGATTCCGGGATCATGGGCTCTATGTTCTCGAGGATGGACATTCTGACCTCGTGTTCTTGTTCGATGAGACTCGGAGTCGATCTTCAACCCTTCGCATTACGAGCCCGATCTATCGTGCAATAGTCGAGCCTGATTTTGACCGTATACAGATAGTCCCCTCATATTTTGGAGAGTAAACGATATGAGCTACCGATTCTCACCTTGGTGCTCCGCGTCAGAAACGACAAAATGAACGAAATGTCTCGTCAATGGCATTTAATGCTCGTCAGTTGCTAGTCGGACACTCCTGGATTTGAACCGTTGTTTGGAAATATAAATACCCCCTCCTTCATTCATTCAAACTTTACATCCAAATCTTCTCTACTCCCGTTTCTTAAAAATTCCAACACTTCCCAACATTAAATTTCTGGCTATTCTGAAAACCTTTTACAAGAACTTCAACTATGTTTTTAACCTCAACTATCAAGCTTAATCTTTAAACTCTCTATCTTTTCTTCATTTATCAAAGAAATGTCGAAGACTTCAAAATCCGTTCCACAAAAAGAAACTCCCTCTGCCTCGCGACCGACTGTAGAGGAAAACGTTTTGTCTGCTACTACCGAGGAACCGGCACGGAACCTCCTCTGAAAATGTTCATCCCTAGGGAGTGCCTGACCGGTGCTGATTTCATGAACGAGAAGCCATCCTCGGTATCGGGTCGGTGTGAGCCGGTCTCGAGATATATTTGTTCTATCACCGAGGACGTTCTTTCCGAGGTCAAGAAAGATTGCAACTAGGCTAATAAGCACGTAGTGGTCCCCAAGCCCGAGGAAGCCATTACTACCCACGTGGAGGGATTTTTAAGTGTTTACACTTATCCCTTCTCGCTGGGCCCTTTGGACCCGGTTATTATTGCCTTATGTAAGAGGTACGAGGTAACCCTTGGTCAAATGTACCCTTCTTTTTGGAGGATAGTAATTCTCCTCCGTTTTTTCGTAAGCAAGATCGAGGGGTATCCCTTCACCCTCGATCATCTGATGAGCTTATATAGTCCCCGAATGTATCAAGGAGGAATAATCAAGCTTGCTCGTCGGGCCAGTAAGGCCCCGTTCTCGAGCATTGACGAAGATCGGGATCAAGGCTGGTTAAGTCGCTTTGTTCCCGTAAAGACGTCAGATTTGATCCCAGCCGAGCATATGCCATTTCCTGAGAAGTGGAACATTACACGTAAGTATAATCTTGCTTTCAAGATTTTGTTCATCGCTTTTCCTTTTCCTCCCTTCTCATCGATGTTTTGTGGTGGTGCAGCTGTTGCTCGGTTGCCATATGCAGTTCCTCAACTCAAGGAGTGGGTCGAGGGCATTGTGTCGAAACAACCGTATTCCGAACGCGCATGGCGCGAGCTTTCAAAGGGCTGGTGGACAACACTTAAGTTTCCTCCGTGCTGCTGTGCCCTTACTCATTTCTTTTTTCTTTGCAGGTCTTTCCAAGGATGTCGCAATAAGGCCTCCATCCGGTGATGACGATATCCTCACCAAACCATCTGCTTCAAGGCAGGATAAAGAGAAGAAAAGAAAAAGGGCTCCGAATTCTCCTAGCTCCGAGAAGAAGAAGCCAAGGAAAAGATTGGTGTGTAAGCCCAAGGAAAGTACCAATGCTCGAATACTGTCTCCGGACTCACTCTATCGATTGATGGATGAGTCTGAGGGGGAAGGAGAAGCCTTCGATCTGGTGGCCAGCGAGCCGTCACAGCTCGAAAGGCAAGGGGCCTCCGAACCAGAGGGAGGCGAGGCCGAACTTCATCTAGTTAGGGAGGCCGAGGAGGAGGCAGGAACTGAAGCTTCCGGGGATGCGGGCAAAGCCCCGCAGGAAGCACTTGGCCTGATATATATTGCCGAGTTGCCCTCGTTCACAGAGTCGATGTTCAACGAGGCCCAAGGTGCAAAAAAACGCCCCATCGAGGGGGCCCATAGAGCGAATGAACCCTTCCGTATTGTTTTCGACGGCATGGATTCGGCGACCACAGAGCACGCCATCGGATTTGGGGATTAAGAGATACCTAGGAAGAGCTCACCCTCTGAAGCAAGCGGGCCTTCCTCGAGCCCGAAATTGGTCGATCAATTCCCCGCCCCAAGTGCATATCCCGATCGGAAGTAATCCATTGTTATCTCTCTTCCGGAGGATGCCCGAGTCCTCTCCGCCCCTGTAGGGGTAACCAATTATCTTCAGTTATTGGCGATCGAGGATGATCAAGCCAAGATGAATGAGGTAGATGCGCCCTGCCTTTTCAATGAAGCACAACAGGCGCTGAACCGGGTAACTTCATGCTTTACTATGTGATTTTTTGATTTATACTTAGATTATTTCGTAGATAACTTAGTGTTTCTTTTCGTGCTCATAGGCCTCGGTGCTTCATCCTGAGACCTTTTTAAGGTACCAGGACGAGCTGAAGCAACTCGAAGCTGATGTTCATGAGCTTACTGAGAAGAGAGACGCCTTTAAACTTCTTAGCGAGGAGATCGAATGGGAGGTTAAGAATTTCCATGCCGAGCTGGAAGTTGCTCGGAAGGAACATGCTGATTTGGTCGAGCAGGTAAAACATTTTGATGTTAGTGACGATGGATTTGATTCGGTGACTGATGGTCAAAATCCGTAGGTCCAATAAAAACTCGATTGGATTGACAAGCTTCGAGCTGAAATGGATATAGTCAAAGATCAGACCGATGAATGGAGAGGCCGAATGGATCGTCTGGCCTCAAAAAAAGAGGTTGTTCGGGCATAACTAACTTCGACTGAAAGCCAGCTTAGAGAAGAAAAGGAGAGGGCTGAGGTTCAGATAAAAATGATTGAGGAGCTCCAATCCCGTTTAGGTTTGGCTGTCTCAGATCGAGAAAGTCTGGCCAAGGAACTTAGAATGGCCAAGTCAGAGGTCACCGTGGTCAAAGCCGAAGTTGATGAAACGGTGGCCCAGCATAAGGCCGATGCCAAGGCGGCTCAAGATCTTGTAAAAACTAAAGTTGAGTATATGAAGTGGCAATCCCGAGGGGAGGCCCTCGAGGAAGTTCACTCTCGGGGTTTTTATTTATCGGCTGAGATTGAGAATGCGAAGGTGCTCGAAGCCGAGGCCAGGAAGCTGGCCTATCCCGAGGAGTCTAAAGATTTGGGTAAATCCGAGGGTGGCGGAGGACCCGAATATGATGATGTGGCCACCGATGAAGACTAGGCCACTTAGGACCCTTTTAGATGTTTTTGTTTTTTTCTTTTTGTGTCACCCTTTTGTTGAGGCCGTTCGGCGTTTGTAAAAATTTGCATCAGGGCTGGTTGGCCTTTGTAAAACGAATTTTTGATATGTATAAAAGGTTTTTTCTCTTCAACAGCTTTTGAATTTTCCCTTTGCTTTATTATTTATATTCACAAAGATCGAAATGCCTTAGCATGAAGTAGTTAGGTTATCTTCGGAGGTTCGAACAAACCTTGCCTTTAACATTATTTTGTTTTAAGGCATCGTGGGAATTCGAAACTGTTTCCCAAAGTAGTTTAGATTATAATTTTCCGAGGGTATCCTTTAGAACCGGTTATAAATGTTTTTGAAGGCCTTGTTTTTGTTACGGGTCTCAGACGTCTCCGAGCCGTTTCAGTATGGCCGTAGCCTTTTTAATTCAGGTGTTGACCATTGGGCTTTACTCCGAGTTATCCGGGATTTTCCTAAGATAACAGTCCCTGAATGGGGGTGGCCGTAGCCTTTAAGGTTCTAGCATTTCCTAATAGTTCTTGTGCTTCTTGGCTCCGGTAGCCCGAGCCGTCCGAGTTTGATTTTGGACGGCAGTCCCCGATTGGGGTGATTGTTTGAACCCCGGTAAAGGCAGCCCTTGGGCTCGGTACTTTAGGGGATCGAATGTACGAAATTCCGTAAAAGAAAAAAGAGAAATTCTTAAAGAACAAGATATTTATCCGCAAGGTATAAACTTCTTTTATTCTTGTGCGTGATAGTTACACATGTGTACAGGTTTCATGTCAGGGCTCGAGTAGTCTATGTGGGCACGCCTCATGTGACCATTTGGCCCTTACAGTAAATCCTACCGATTGAGCCGAGATCATTGAATCATAAAGTTTCCTTCCTTCCTAAAGTTTTTGTCAGAGGGTGATGTGGCCCCGAACACTGTTTTCGTGACCTTAGATACCAGTTCGTAACCTGCCTTCAATTCTAATTTAGCATGATTTATGGTTGCCTCATTAAAAACCTTGCCGAAAAATCCATTTGGGACAAAATCGATTCAAGGGAAAAAGAGTGCAACGCGTGCTTTCAGTCCTAAAAATCATATCGTTTCTCGATGATTCCTTGCAAATGTTAGTTCGGAATGTATATAAATAAAAGGGAATGAATGGGATCGTACCTTAGAAATATTATCGCTTCAAGTGAGCTATGTTCCAGCTGTTCGGTAGTTGCTCACCGTTTATCGTTCCGAGTTTGTACGATCCTTTACCGGTGATCTCGATAATTTGGTAAGGGCCTTCCCAGTTCCGCCCCAACTTCCCTTCATTCGAGTTTCGAGTGTTTAGTGTAATCTTCCTTAGTACCAGGTCCCCGGTTAGCCGCCCAAAAGTAGCGGATCGAGAGATATTACAATCGAAGGACCAACTTCCCAGTTCCGCCCCAACTTCCCTTCATTCGAGGCTCGTGTTCATAGCTTCGCCGTTTGATTCCTCAGTTGCATATCGAAACCTGAGACTTGGCTATTTGACTTCGACCAGTATCAGAGCTTCGGCGCCGTAGACTAGTAAGAATGGGGTGGCCCAAAATTGTACTTTGAAGTGGTTCAGTATGCCCATAAGACTTCGGGCAGGATTTCCTTCCACCTTTCTTTGGCGTCAGTTAACCTCTTTCTTAGGTTTTGGAATATGGTTTTGTTGGTCGATTCTGCTTGCCCGTTCCCATTGGGGTGGTAGGGTGTTGATAAGATCCTTTTGATCTTATGATCTTTGAGAAACTTGCTTACCTTGCTGCCGATGAACTATTTCCTATTATCGCACACGATCTCGACCGGCATTCCAAATCGGCATATGATATGATCCCAAATGAAGTCGATGAATTCTTTCTCCCTCACCTTTTCATATGCCTGAGCTTCCATCCACTTAGAAACATAGTCAGTCATAAACAATATGAATTGATCCTTACTGGGTGCACATGGAAGGGGGGCAGCAATATCCATTCCCCACTTCATGAACGACCATGCTGACAAGACCGAATGTAACAGTTACCCGGGCTGATGAATCATCTAAGCATGTCTTTGACATTCATCACATTTTTGTACGAACTCCTTTGCGTCCTTTTCTATATCGACCCAGTAATAGCCGACTCTTATAACTTTTCGAACCTGTGATTCGACGCTTGAATGATTTCCACAGGTGCCTTCATGGATTTCCCTCAAAACATTTACGGTGTCCCCTAGTCCTAGACATATCATGAGTAGGCCATCGAACGCCCTTCTGAACAAGGTTCCATCTTCGGATAGGCTAAACCGGGCTACCTTTGTACGTAGGACCCTCGATTCCTTCGGATCCAACGACAGTTTTCTAGTTTTCAGGTATTTTATATATTTGTTTCTCAAGTCCCAAGTTGGGATCGTTGAGTTAATCTCGGCATGGCCTTCCTCCACTACCGATCTCATAAGTTGTATGACTGACCCCGAGTTGAATTCGTTGTCCTCGACCGATGACCCTAGGTTAGCAAGGGCATCGACCTTACTATTTTGATCCCGAGGTATGTGTTGCAAAGTCCATTCTTTGAATCTATGTAATGTTACCTGCATTTTATCCAGGTGCCTTTGCATTTGTTCTTCTCTTACCTCGAACGTCCCATTAACTTGGTTTACCACAAGGAGGGAGTCGCACTTAGCTTCAATTATCTCTGCCCCCAAGCTTTTGGCTAGTTATAGACCTGCAATCGTGGCCTCATATTCGGCCTCATTATTAGTCAATTTCACAGTCTTAATAGATTGCCTAACTACATTGTCAGTTGGTGGCTTCAATACGATGCCAAGTTTGGACCCTTTTGCGTTCGAGGCACCATCCGTAAAGAGGGTCCAGATTCCCGAGGAGGTCCCTATGTTGATTAATAACTCTCTTTCGACCTCGGCTATTAGGACCGGCGTAAAGTCGGCTACAAAGTCCACCAAAACTTGAGACTTAAAGGCGGTCCAGGGTCGTTATTCAATATCGTACCCACTGATTTCCATGGCCCATTTTGCCAACCGGCCTGAGAGCTCAGGATTATGCATAACGTTTCTCAACAGGTAAGTAGTTACAACACATATGGGGTGACACTCGAAGTATGGTTTCAGTTTCCTATAGGCGCTTAGCAAAGCGAGCGCCAGTTTTTCTAGGTAGGGTTACCTAGTTTTGGCCTCACCTAGGGTCTTGCTAACATAGTAAATTGGAAATTACGTACCTTGCTCTTCCCAGACCAAGACTCCACTTACCGCTATCTCTGAAACTGCCAAGTACAAGTATAGTTGTTCGTCTGCCTTCGGCATGTGAAGTAGCGGTGGGCTCGATAAGTACAGTTTGAGTTCCTCCAAAGCTCGTTGGCATTCCGGTGTCCATGAGAAGTTATTCTTCTTCTTCAATAGTGCGAAGAATTGGTGGCTCTTGTCGGATAACCTCAAAATGAATCGCCCCAGGGCGGCTATGCGCCCGGTTAATCTTTGCACGACCTTCACATTGTTCACAACCGTAATGTCTTCATGGCTTTGATTTTGTTAGGGTTGATCTCGATTCCTTGGTTGGATACCATGAACCCGAGGTATTTACCTGATCCAACTCCAAATGCGCATTTCTCTGGGTTCAGTTTCATATTGTATTTCTTTAATATGCTGAAGGTTTCCTGCAAATTGTTTAAATGGTCCTCTGATCGCAGGGACTTAACCAACATGTCGTCAATGTAAACCTCGATTGATTTTCTTATTTCTTCCTCGAACATCCTATCTACTAGGCGTTGGTAAGTGGCACAGGCGTTTTTTAAACCGAATGGCCTCATGTTGTAGCAGTATGTGCCTTATTTAGTGATGAGGGAGGTTTTTTCTTGATCACCCGGGTTCATCCGTATTTGATTGTACCCGGAGTAGGTATGGAGAAAACTGAGGATCTCGTGGCCAGCCGTGGCATCAATCACTCGATCGATGTTGGGCAAAGGGGGAGAATCCTTGGGACATGCCTTATTCAAATCCTTGTAGTCTATAACAATTCTTAATTTGTTCCCTTTTTAGGGACTACAACTACATTTGCTAACCAATACGAGTATTTAATCTCACGAATGGACACTATTTTAAGGAGTTTAGATAACTCATCCTTGATGAAAGTGTCACGACCCCCAAACCGATGGGCTGCGACGGGCACCCGATACCTTACTCAACCGAGTACCAACATAATGTATCTTTCGTATCATTCTATTATAGGTAAATTAACCGGAGCAAAGTATGAGGGAATGTAAACTTACACATATGATATACTGGCCTATAAGACAAAAATTATGCTGAACATAGGCCGACAAGGCCGTACAATCTTTCACGTACACGACATATGTCTACAAGCTTCTAAGAGTACATAAATGTCATAAAGGTCGGGACAGGGCCCCGCCATACTAATGAATACATGTCCTAATCATATTGACCACATAAGAAACTCCGGAGCAATGGGGTGCACCAACATCTTCCACTGAGCTGATAGCCTACTTGGAGGGCTCTCAACCTGTCTATCGGGACATGCGAGCATGAAACGTAGCATCCCTAGACAAAAGAGACGTCAGTACAAGTAATGTACAGAGTATGAAAGGAAATGAAAATCAGTAAATAATAGACATGAGAGAAACATGGAGTAAAAGACTCGACATGTACGTTTGCATAGCTCTGTGAATCGTTTCATTTTTATAATGTCATGCATATGCGTATAAATGTCATACCATGCATAGTTATATGTGTTCATAACATCATCAAGCCTCTGAGGACATCCCATCATATCATCTCTGGCACTATGGGCAAAATCATCAATGTATACCAGTTGATCAGGTGGTGGTGCGTATATAACGNCTGACCACATAAGAAACTCCGGAGCAATGAGGTGCACCAACATCTTCCACTGAGCTGATAGCCTACTTGGAGGGCTCTCAACCTGTCTATCGGGACATGCGGGCATGAAACGTAGCATCCCTAGACAAAAGAGACGTCAGTACAAGTAATGTACAGAGTATGAAAGGAAATGAAAATCAGTAAATAATAGACATGAGAGAAACATGGAGTAAAAGACTCGACATGTACGTTTGCATAGCTCTGTGAATCGTTTCATTTTTATAATGTCATGCATATGCGTATA
>AWOL01S0115695.1:4777-15489 GCA_000715115.1 Nicotiana otophora
TCCTATAGTATCCAACTAAGTCCAAGAAACTAAGAATCGTTGTTGGAGTAGTAGGCCTAGGCCAATTCTTCACAACTGCAATCTTTTGAGGATCCACCTTAATTACTTCCCTCGGGATGGCATGACCCAAGAACGTGATAGAGTCAAACAAAAATTCACATTTCCAAAACATTGCATACAACTGGTGCTGATGTAGAGTCTGTAGAGCTACCCTGAGTTGATCAGCATCGCCTTCTCGACTTTGTGAATATACAAGGATATCGTCAATGAACACTATCACAAAGGAGTCAATAAAATGCTTGAAGACTCAATCATAAGATCCATAAAAGTTGCCAGAGTATTAGTTAGCCCAAAAGATATTATCAAAAATTCAAAGTGCCCATACCGAGTTTTGAAAGTTGTTGCGGAATATCTTGTTCCCTGATCTTCAATTGGTGATACCCAGATCTTAAATAAATTTTGGAGAAGTACTTAGCACCCTGTAACTGATCAAACAAATCATCTATTATTGGTAATGGGTACTTGTTTTTGATTGTGCCATTGTTGACCTACCGGTAGTCAATCCACATTCTTAGCGACCAGTCCTTCTTTCTTACAAATAGAACTGGTGCGTCACAAGGCAACACACTCGGTCGGATGAAGCCCCTCTCTAACAAATCCTTCAATCGTTCCTTTAGCTCCTTCAATTCTACTAGTGTCATCCTGTAGGGCGGAATAGATATAGGTTGCATGCCTGGCATCACATCAATCCCAAAACCAATCTCTCTCTCTGGCAGAATCCTAGGGAGCTCATCAGGAAAGACCTTTAAAATTTCATTCACAACTGGCATAGACTTGAGTGTAGGTGCCTCAGCATCAGTGTCCATAACTCGGACCAAATGGTAAATACACACTTTTTAATCATCTTTGTGGCCTTAAGGTAAGAAATAAACTTACCCTTCGGAACCACATTATCCCCCTTCCATTCAACAACTGGCTCATTTGGAAAGTCAAACCTCACAGTTCTAGTTCGGCAATCTAGCTTGGCAAAATATGAATAAAGACAAACCATTCCCATTATTACATCAAAATCAACTATCACTAATTCAATGAGATTGGCCATGGTGTCCCGACCACGCACCGTGACAACACAACCCCTATAAATAAGTGCGGTCACAATAGACTCGCCAACCGGAGTAGATACGGTGAACGGCTCATGAAGCTATTCCAGATCTATCCCAAATTCCATAGCAACATAAGGAGTAACATAGGACAAAGTAGAACCGGGATCAATAAG
Source organism: Nicotiana otophora (assembly GCA_000715115.1). Classification (NCBI taxonomy): domain Eukaryota; kingdom Viridiplantae; phylum Streptophyta; class Magnoliopsida; order Solanales; family Solanaceae; genus Nicotiana; species Nicotiana otophora. The sequence goes on from AWOL01S0115695.1 coordinate 6,054, forward strand.
AGCATACACATCATGAGATTGGACAGTTAATATACTTGTGACAATTTTTGGAGAAGCCTCTGCACTTTAGCGACCACTAATGGCGTAGAAACGGTCGGGTCCTCCTGAACTCTGCGCTCCAACCCTAACTGCACCATGCCCTGCGGGTAATGGAGTGCCTCGGGGTGGAGGAGGTGCTGCTGATATAGTAGATACAGAACTGGCTGGCTGTGCTGAACTTCTGCCCACACCCTGGCGGGGCGAATACTAATTCCTCTGAATGTGACCCCTCAATCCGCACCCGTAGCATATGGGTAAGTCTAGGTAACAGATTTCTTAGGTTCATCATCACACACCAAGGACATGGGGGACATCAGTACTTCTATAACCTCCCTCCGAACCGGCCCTATTGGTGGGGTCCACTGTTGCCCTGACTGGGCCTGAAATGACTTCACTGCTGCTGATTGGGCCTTGATGGTGGTGCACTGGCTGAAGACTGAGCAAAAGACTGGGATGGCCCTGATGACCCTCCCCTAAATGCTGACCTACTACCACCAAATGAATTCCCAAAGTCACCTGTGAACCGGGCCTTACTGCTACCCTCTCGTTCCATTCTGTTCTTCAACTTACGGTTCTCTGTAGCTTGAGAAAATGCTAGCATCTTCCCATAGTTCATGTCAGAATTCAAAGTAGTTGTAGCGGCCTCATTGATTACCAAGGGGCTAAGGCCCTGCACAAACTGGCGCACTCTAGCCTCCATAGTGGGGAACATGTGAATATCATACTTGGGCAGGTGTGCGAACTCTATATATTACTCCCACACACTATTGCTACCTTGTTTAAGGTTCTCAAATTCTGCGGCACGGGTTGCCTTAGTCTCGGCAAGCAAGAAATGATCCATGAAAGCATCCGCAAACTCACTCCACCTCGTTGGAGGGCTTCCCTCCTCGCGGGAGTCCTCCCACATCTCAAACCAAGAATAGGCCACCCCTTCAGGTGTTAGGAGGCCAACTCCACTCCCTTTGTCTCAGTAGCACGCATAACTCTGAGGGTCTTGTACATTTCATTGATAAAGTCCTGGGGTTCCTCATCGGGATTAGTACCTGTGAAAACTAGAGGATCTAACTAAAGAAACCTGTTAACCTTGGAACCAATAGAGTCCCCTTGTTGACTAGAAGAAGTGGGGGAAACAGTCGACCTCTGGACCTGGGAAGCCACTATTTGAGCCAACATATGTATGGCTCCCCTAAGATCCTCATTGAAAACACCGGGATCGAAAGCTGGGGTAGGAGGTGGATCCGGAATATCGGTTAGAAGATTCATTGTACCATCATCAGGTGTACGAACTGGTGCCGCCTGAGCAGGAATAGTAAAATCGGGAAATGTAGTAACTAGGGGAATATCCACACCCCATGGGTGTTCCCCCACATCATCAATGACAGAATCAACCGCCATCCCTGGGGTAACATTGGCTCCTTGGCAAATTCTTTCCTTCTTCTTAGGCGCCATTTACTATAAGTTAGAGCAATGCACGAGTTAAAGGAGGAACAATGGTACAATCAGCTTTATCGCACGATCAAGAACATCGATGAAGGGTATTATTCCTAAATGTCCAAGTAGCCTCCTAATTATAGATGTGGTCGAAAACACACCGATAAGAAGGACTCTGCTAGACACGGCTCCAAAACATCCTAGGACACTTTCAAACCTTAGGCTCTGATACAAAGTTTGTCACGCCCCAAACTTGGGGAGCGCGACCAGCGCTCAACCAAGATAACCAAGCAAGCCTGTACACTACCTTCTACCCGAACTTACTCACGAATGATTGTAAAATCCAATTCATTAATTAATAAGTGGGGTGGATCATGTAAAAAACAACACCAATTCATTATCAGCAGTTACATCATTTATAAGCTTCCAAATTACATACTTTTTTGTAGTTAATGTGGAACGTGTGATACAATAACAACATTACTACTTTGAATTTCCCCACACCAATATACCACCCACGCTATGTCTACAGAGCCTCTATTAGATATAAAAGAGTACAATGATAGTGCCGGAAATAAGGCTCTGGCTATACCTCAAAACATGGTTATAAAATGAGAAAAAGATACATGACCCCGAGTGAAGTGGGGCTCACCAAATCAACTGGGAAAAGAGTGTAGTGCTATCGNAATATCATACTTGGGCAGGTGTGCGAACTCTATATAGTACTCCCACACACTATTGCTACCTTGTTTTAGGTTCTCACATTCTGCGGCACGGGTTGCCTTAGTCTCGGCAAGCAAGAAATGATCCATGAAAGCATCCGCAAACTCACTCTACCTCGTTGGAGGGCTTCCCTCCTCGCGGGAGTCCTCCCACATCTCAAACCAAGAATAGGCCACCCCTTCAGGTGTTAGGAGGCCAACTCCACTCCCTTTGTCTCAGTAGCACGCATAACTCTGAGGGTCTTGTACATTTCATTCATGATGTCCTGGGGTTCCTCCTCGGGATTAGTACCTGTGAAAACTAGAGGATCTAACTAAAGAAACCTGTTAACCTTGGAACCAATAGAGTCCCCTTGCTGACTAGAAGAAGTGGGGGAAACAGTCGACCTCTGGACCTGTGAAGCCACTATTTGAGCCAACATATGTATGGCTCCCCTATGATCCTCATCGAAAACACCGGGATCGAAAGCTAGGGTAGGAGTGGATCCGGAATATCGGTTAGAAGATTCATTGTACCATCATCAGGTGTAAGAACTGGTTCCGCCTGAGCAGGAATAGTAAAATCGGGCAATGTAGTAACTGGGGGAATATCCTCACCCCATGGGTGTTCACCCACATCATTAATGATAGAATCAACCGCCATCCCTGGGGTAACATTGGCTCCTTGGCCAATTCTTTCCTTCTTCTTAGGCGCCATTTACTATAAGTTAGAGCAATGCACGAGTTAAAGGAGGAACAATGGTACAATCAGCTTTATCGCACGATCAAGAACATCGATGAAGGGTATTATTCCTAAATGTCCAAGTAGCCTCCTAATTATAGATGTGGTCGAAAACACACCGATAAGAAGGACTCTGCTAGACACGGCTCCAAAACATCCTAGGACACTTTCAAACCTTAGGCTCTGATACAAAGTTTGTCACGCCCCAAACTTGGGGAGCGCGACCAGCGCTCAACCAAGATAACCAAGCAAGCCTGTACACTACCTTCTACCCGAACTTACTCACGAATGATTGTAAAATCCAATTCATTAATTAATAAGTGGGGTGGATCATGTAAAAAACAACACCAATTCATTATCAGCAGTTACATCATTTATAAGCTTCCAAATTACATACTTTTTTGTAGTTAATGTGGAACGTGTGATACAATAACAACATTACTACTTTGAATTTCCCCACACCAATATACCACCCACGCTATGTCTACAGAGCCTCTATTAGATATAAAAGAGTACAATGATAGTGCCGGAAATAAGGCTCTGGCTATACCTCAAAACATGGTTATAAAATGAGAAAAAGATACATGACCTCGAGTGAAGTGAGGTTTACCAAATCAACTGGGAAAAGAGTGTAGTGCTATCGCTTATCAGTGCCGCCTGCTGTGGAACCACCTGCATCTATTAAAGATGCAGCGCCCCTGGCAAAAGGGACATTAGTACTGTCGAATAGTACTAGTATATATGACTAAACATTCTCCCAAAGAAACGAGCAGTAATGCAAGTAAGGACAGGCATAATATCAATTAAAGCCTCAAACAATTATTACATATCAAATTAAAGATAAGATAAGTTGTAAATAAATTTCCAAATTATAAGTTGGGAAATCTTTGGTACCGGTATACCACTATTCATAATTTCAATTACAATTTCCAACACAGTCACCACCATGTGTGCGGCATGGCGTCCAATCACGACCCGATAGGCTAGGCTGTCTCGTGCGAGATCTCAACCAAATCATAATTTCAATTACAATTTCTAACACATTCACTGCCATGTGTGCGGCATGGCATCGGATCACTACCCGATTGCCTAGGCCGTCTCATGTGAGACATCACCCTTTTCTATCAATCATCTTGTTTCATATTTCTTGCGCATCTCTTCATTTCATTGGCACTAATGGTCACAATTGTATTATTTTTCTTGGCACAATTTTGATTACGATTTCATTAGCACTATTCACAATTGCGATTATGATTTCCAACACAGTCACCACCATGTGTGTGGCATGGCGTCCGACCACGATCCGATCACCTAGGCCTTCTCATGCGAGACATCAACAAAATCATAATTTCAGTTAAAATTTCTAACACAGTCACCGCCATGTATGCGGTATGGCGTCCCATCATGACCCAATCAACTAGGCCGTTTCATGTGAGACATTATCCTTTTCTATAAAGCATCCTGTTTCCTATTTCTTAAACATCTCTTTATTTCATGGGCACTAATAGTCATAATTGTATTATTTCTCTTGGCCCATTGGCCGTGTTTCATATTTCATATTTTGCATTACGTGATTCGTATTTCATGTTTTGTATTTCATGAAAACCTTTTTACTTTCAACCATCATCATGGACTTTCCAACAACAAGGCATTTCAATTCAAGACATTTAAGCACACATTTGAGCAAAATAGGAGTCTTAGGCACATCACGATTTCTTACACAATCTTTCATTAGCTTTCATGTAAAACAACAATTGAAGTCAAGGCATTTAGATATGCAACCTATACATTGAACACATTCTCAAATAGTGGTAAAACATAATAAGAGCATTTGAATTACATATTGATCGCAGATGTTTGTTGACACCAGCTTATTCGGGTAATCGATTCACAATGAGCAACTCGGGACTTGCATGGATATTGTGGGGTTCAATTTTTAAGAGAAGAGTTTAGCCAACATACCTCACTTGAGCTTCCTTAACTCTAAATTGTTCCAGAAATCTTAGCAACTTCAATATATTTTAAAAAAAGTAACAAATTGAACAAAAATTAGGAATAGCTCATTTGAGCATTTTCTCTAGCACTAGATGTACATTAAGGTTTCAAGGTCCTTTTATGGAGGATTCCTTCATCCCACAACCCCTTGTTTACTATTTTAGCTAACAAATCTCCCTACATCCCATGATCAATCATGCATGAAAATTAATCCACTCCTACACCCATGAATTATCTTATTAATTGCCCATTTCCAGTTAAATTTCGAAATTAAGAGATTGGGTGTAGAATCTTACCTCTAGGATGATGACCTAGTGTGCTTCCCTTGTTAATGCTTTCGAGATTTTGAGTAAGAATTGGGGAATAATTGATTGAGGAACTCTCTCCCTCTCTAGAGCCTTTTCTCTCTCTCAAAATATCAAGTTCTCCCTTCAGAAATGGTCCATAGAGTCTAAATAACAAAGTGGGGTCGGGTTATAAAACCCCAAAATTAAACTCCGAAATTGGATCTGCGGTCGCATATGCAACCGCATAATGTTTCTACGGTCTGCGAAAAGGGCCGCGAAATGGCCCTTCGTAACGGGGCTGGTTTGCCCCATTCTACGGCAGTTATGCGGTCCGCAATCCTGTTCTGCGATCGCATAATGTGCCGCAGAACCTCCCTCGGCAAAATTTCCATGCTGGTTATGCGATAAGTGTGCGGCCTGAGAAATCGTTTTGCGGTCGCATAATGGGCCGCGAAATGACATCCAAAAATGGCCCAAATGACTGCCTTACTACACGGCCATTCTGCGACCTCATAATGGGCTGCAGAAATGCCCTATTTTGCCAAACATTTTCCTTCAACTCCCCAGCGCACGGTTCACCCCAAAAAGTATGTACCGTGATCATTAATACATACGCCTACCTCAGCACCATGAAACTATGGGTTTTAAGAAATATTTACGGGGCCTTACACTTATTGTAATGTGTCCAGACCGGTTAGTGTACGGGAAAGCTTTCCATCTTCCGATGGAACTAAAGCACAAGGCAATGTGGGCTTTAAAGAAACTGAAATATTGATTTGGATGTAGCCGCTAACTTGCTGGTTCACACTTGAATGAATTGGATGAGGTCTGGTACCATGCATATAAGAGTTCGTCCTTGTAAAAAGAAAAGAAGAAATATCTTCATGACAACTACATTTGGAACAAAGAGTTCAAGGTGGGTGATCTTGTATTGTTGTTTAACTCAAGGTTGAGGATGTTTCCCTAGAAGCTCAAGTCCAAGTGGAGTGGCTCGTTTGAAATTGTTGTTGTGGCACCTTTCGGCATTGGATTGGAAAAAGAAGAACAATGAAGTATTCCAACAATATTTACCGGGTGAAGCACTACTTGGGTAAAGTTGGAAAGTGCCACGTGGTGTCGGTCATTTACTTCACTTGAAAATGCTTTAATATTGCGTCGTTCCACGACGTTAAATCAGATGCTTCTTGGGAGGCAACATAAGTTCTTTTCCTTTTTCTTTTGCACTTAGGTGTTATTTGTTGTTTCTAACTTGATTTTAAGTGTGCTACATGGTTGAGTATTACATGCAAGAAGGGTGGACAAAAATGGCTAAGTGTTGAAGGAAATGTGGATCGCATATTTTAATTATGGGGCCGCAGAATTAATCACAGCAGAAGAGCTTGTGCGGCCACACACTTCACAAGCGAACCGCATTTTTGAAAGCTCAAAAAAATGATAATTTGCTAATTCTCTGAAGTTTGGGCTTGTCAGTGCGGGGCTAATCTGAGGCTGCGAGAGGAATTGTGCGGACCACACAACTGACACATCCATTGCTGCCCAGGTGAAGGTGTGCAGACTGCACATCAAATAGTGCGGCCCCACTTAAACTTTTTCCCTTTCAAAAAGTCTGAGTATAAATAAACGTTCTTCTTTCATTTTACACTTTTCACCAACAATAGAATTAATTTTGCTCTACAAGATTTACTGAGAGATTTTCACTATCAACTACACACACATACATGTGCTCACACGATCTAGTACACTCACTTCATCTGGTATGCTTCACTTCATATTAATCTTTTGTGTTAGTTTAATTTTTGAGATTTTCAATTTCTTTTTGGCCAACTGTTATTAGAGTTCATCCATGTGTCCATGTGGGGTAGCTCTGTGCTGGATAGTCATTAATACATGCTAAAATGGGTTGGGCTAATTAAATTTGATGTGAATACCATGCTCCCATACTGATTTGTACAACTAATTGCAAAATTTAAGTGGAAAAGCACTGACTGCTCGTTAATTTTTAAATTTGTGGACGCACTTGAATATGTATAGTTTGTGGTTTGGTTGTTTAGGTAACTGGTGAAGGCAAGTACATTCTGAGGCTTCACTTTAATTGTGCAAACCGCAAAATAACTATTGAGGCCACAATTTGGGTCTGTNATTTGGGTCTGCACTGCTAACAAAGACTTGTATCTTGGAAGCTCAAAAGTACAGACTGCACATAAAATTCCGGGGACTGCATATGAATTATTTGGCCGCACTTTAGCCGTCGCACTGTCTTCAGAGAGGAGACAATTGAGCCACTGAACTTTCTTGTTAGAAGTGCGGTTGCACATGAAAATGTGTAGTCCAAGTCCCATTTCACGGCCGCATATCAGAAAAAATGCGCACCACAAATCCCATATTCTGCAAGCATGTCTTCCTGTTGTAACCATATTGTGTCCACATTGTTCTCCTTTGCATACATATGTCCTAGTTATGTTGAATGATGACATGTAACGAACAGTCCTCTTTGTTTTGATACAAACAATGGTTCGATCACGAGGCAGCGGCAAAACTACAAAAGGCAGAGAAGACTCTTCTAGAGGTCGAGGTAGATGTGCCTTGCCCCTCAGTGAGCCCAAGACTATTTGGAAGAAGGCCACAACAGGTAGAGGGAGGGGTCCAGACCTCTTCGACTCTAGTTCTTATGCCCTGTCTAAGGAGGCTTCTGAGGGTAACTCTGTGTTTATTCTGGAGGAATAGACAGCTGCACAGTCCAGNATTCTGAGGCTTCACTTTAATTGTGCAAACCGCAAAATAACTATTGAGGCCACAATTTGGGTCTGTACTGCTAACAAAGACTTGTATCTTGGAAGCTCAAAAGTACGGACTGCACATAAAATTCCGGGGACTGCATATGAATTATTTGGCCGCACTTTAGCCGTCGCACTGTCTTCAGAGAGGAGACAATTGAGCCACTGAACTTTCTTGTTAGAAGTGCGGTTGCACATGAAAATGTGTAGTCCAAGTCCCATTTCACGGCCGCATATCAGAAAAAATGCGCACCACAAATCCCATATTCTGCAAGCATGTCTTCCTGTTGTAACCATATTGTGTCCACATTGTTCTCCTTTGCATACATATGTCCTAGTTATGTTGAATGATGACATGTAACGAACAGTCCTCTTTGTTTTGATACAAACAATGGTTCGATCACGAGGCAGCGGCAAAACTACAAAAGGCAGAGAAGACTCTTCTAGAGGTCGAGGTAGATGTGCCTTGCCCCTCAGTGAGCCCAAGACTATTTGGAAGAAGGCCACAACAGGTAGAGGGAGGGGTCCAGACCTCTTCGACTCTAGTTCTTATGCCCTGTCTAAGGAGGCTTCTGAGGGTAACTCTGTGTTTATTCTGGAGGAATAGACAGCTGCACAGTCCAGGTGACATAGGTGATGTGAGCCTTTGGATGTGCCTTCATCATCTCACAGAATTTCTGAGGTTTTGGAAAGTGATCGCCAAGCCTCCGATCCAGCTGCTCTAGTGTCTGATGTGCAGGATATTCCAAATGATGAATAAAAGAGAAAAGGTACATCTGCTAGGTTGAGCGGACAAAGAAGAAGGAATCTTGGGAAAATAGATTTGTGAGTTTGGCTTCTTTTACCGATGGATGTTGTGGCCGGTGAGATCATTGACACATGAGAGGCAATTTCTGTTTAGGGATCTTGATAGATACAACCCTGCAATTCAGGACAAGAAAGGGATGGATGTTGTATACTGAGAAGGTCGTGGATGTCAAGGAGCACCTTGTCCCCGAGTTCTATGCCAACATTTCACACATTCGCAAGGGGACAAAGGTGACCAAGGTACATAACATTAAGGTGAAGTTTGATCAGAACATGCTGAATGCATACCTATAGAAGTTGGCCTTGAAAGAAGAGGCCCGACCATGGCTTGCTGAGATCTTAGCACTGGGACCACCACGACGATGGATTACTGCTTGGGTATCCATTCAGCGGAGTACATTGAGCTTTGAGGCAAAAGGTTGGCAGTCCTTTGTGTCTAGCAGGCTTAACCCGTGCCAGAATGTGAACAACTTGGCCATTCCATATGCAGTTCTAGTGGCTTTTATCATTGCCGTGTACCCGATCAATGTGGGTGATCTGATGTCGGCCAACATCTTTTTGGTAGTACAACAGACTAACACGGCTTACCCCTACCCTAGTACCATTAGAGAGAACCTCAAATATGCAAAGGTAGAGCCAAAGCCATTTGATACAAAGGTA
>AWOL01S0115712.1:0-10585 GCA_000715115.1 Nicotiana otophora
GGTTGGGGTGGGTGGAAAGTTCTAATTTTGCTACTTTTTTATTATTCTGATCTTTATAATTATTATAAGATGAAGAACTATCAAATAAAATTATAAATCCAAATTGAGGAAAGAAATCATTTGGCATGAATTGACATCTATTCCAAAACATAAGATAATTTTATATATATTTGTTTAAAAGTTGAGAATATTGTAAAGATTTGGGTCAATTTGGGCGGGTTGGGTTAGAACACATTGTTTAGCCCATCTTGGCCCAGCCAATCTTAATCCAAGTGAACTTTGGACAAGGTTGGACAATAACTCATTTAATGAGTCAGCCCATAATGATTAGCCCAAATACAACCCAAACAGCCCATTTGCCACCCATACTTACTACTAAACTTAGAAATCATCAATATATTAGAAAACATGCGTTAGAATTTAATACAACTTCCCCGAGGACTGGTAGTACAAGTTATGAGCCATTATGATTTAGATTTACAAAGTTAGTGAAATGATTAAATATAACATCTGTTTGAAAATTACATAAACAAAAATGAAATCCTAATCTACCATGGAAAAAAGGTAGTATGGATTCGGTATGCTGGTACGCCTCTAATAAAGCTCCGTCTTCACAACTACTCAGCTCTATAATCTACACGCAAGGTGCATAAATGTAGTATGAGTACAACCGACCTCATGTACTCAATAAGTATCTTGAATAACCTTAGTAAAGTAGTGACGAGGTTTTTAAGTCAAAATATACTCACTTGTCAAATAACCTATGCAATATGTAATGACCCGAACGGTTGTTTAGAGCTCTAGCACGTCATTCAGCGGTTTGAGGCCTTGAGTAGCTTCACTTCGGGTATTATGACTTATACGTGTGGTCGAAACTAAAATTTGGGAAGTTCGGAGTTGATTTGGAGAGAAAACTCTAATTTCAGAAGCTTTAAGTTTGAGGAGTTGGCTCAGGGTTGATTTTTAAGTAAATGACCTCGGAATCGGGATTTGAAGGTTCCAACAAGTTTGTACGATAATTTTGGACTTGGGCGTATGTCCGAAGCGGGTTTGGATGACCCGTGAGCGTTTCGGCGCCTATTATGGAAGTTGGTATTTTAGAAGAATTTCATAAATTTGACTTGAAGTTCATTTCAATTATATCGACGTCCGTTTGGGATTCTGAGTCTAGGAATAGCTCCATATGATTATTTCGGTCGTAGGAGCGCGTCCGAAAGTGGATTTGGAGGTCCGTAGGTCATTTTGGGGTCATTTAGGCTAAAGTTGAAAATTTGGATAATTTTAAGAAGTTTGACCGAGAGTGAACTTTTTGATATTAGGGTTGGATTCCAGTTCCGGAAGTTGGAGTAGGTCCGTAATGTTGAATGTGACTTGTGTGCAAAATTTGAGGTCAAACGGACGTGATTTGTTAGGTTTCGGCATCGAATATAGAAGTTTGAAGTTCTAAAGTTCATTAAGCTTGAATTGGGGTACGATTTATGATTTGGATATTGTTTGATGTGATTGGAGGCCTCGAGCAGGTCCGTGTTATTTTATTGGACTGGTTGGGTGATTGGACGGGGTCTCGGGAGCCTCGGGTGAGTTTCGGATGCTTAACAGATCGATTTTTGGACTAAGGAAAATGCTAAGGAAGCTGGTATCTAGTGTAACCGCACCTGCAACGGTTTGGCCGCAGGTGCGGACCGCAGAAGTGGCTAGGAGGGTCACAGAAGTGGTTTTGGGCAAGCTGTGCAGTGCCCGCAGGTGCGAGACTTCTTCTGCATCTGCGATGGCGCAGATGCGGCCTCTTGGAGCGCAGAAGCAAATTGGAGCGCAGGAGCGAGGTACATTTGTGCACCTGCGATGTCGCAGGAGCGGGGCATTGTCCGCAGGTGCGAAGGGGCGGCCTCCAGTGTTTTACATAGAAGCGGTCTTGGTGCTGCAGAATCGGCCTTTGGCTTCCCAGGTGCGAAAATCGACTAGTCAGAATGTATAAGTTAGCCAAATCGGGTTTTGGCTCATTTCACCTTTTTTCTCTCGTTGGAGCCGGTCTTGGGTGTGATTTTGAAGTGCCATTTTGTCATCCTTCATGAGGTAAGTAATTCCCACATATTGTGAGTTAAATACATGGTTTATATATGGATTAAACATGAAAATTAGTAGAAATTTGGAATTTTGAAGAAAAACCTAGAAATTGGTATTCTTGGATTTTGATCACGAATTTGGGCATGAAATGGAGAATAAATTATATATTTGAGTTCGTAGTGCTATGGGTAGTGTGTCTTCGAAAATTTTCGGAATTCAGGCACGTGGGCCTGAGGGTTCCTTTATCAATTTTTCGAGCGGAGTTGGAAATTGTTATAAATTGATTAATTATGAGTATTAGATTATATTTTGATTGGGTTGCATCTTATTTGACTAGTTTTGGATTGGCGATCACCGGTTCGAGGTGTTAGGGCAGTGTTGGAGCCGGTTTTGGAACGTCGAAAAGAGGTAAGTCTCCTGTCTAACTCTGTGAGGGAGAAACTACCCCTAGGTGGTATATTTGATGTGTACAACTTATTGCGGGAACTACGTACGCACGAGGTGACGAGAGTCCGTATGTAGTTAGATTCATATTATTGTCCGGTAGACTTAGGTTCACACCATGTTGTACTTGTCCTATAGGGATTATCCTTGCTTGTTTAATTCCTTATTTTACATTTCTACTTGAGACTAGACTTGCTATTGTAGAAACTTCACGATTAGTCACCAAATAACTTTAATCCTCCTACGGCATGTTTCTGTGATATATATATACTTCATTGAAAGGTTTTTGTTAAAGAAATTACAACTTACACATTTATTCGTGATTGGGGTCAAGGACACGTCAAAGCTTCTTATTCTAATGAGATCGGGCCGTTTGTCTCGGCAGGGTTATGTATTACACTCTCATGTGAGCGGGCCATTTGCCTCGGCAGTTTAATAGATGTATCTATGGTTCGGGTCGTTCGACCCTCCGCATTGCCCAGTTTAAATTTTTATGTTGGATCGGATCGTACGCCTCGGCATTTCATATATCATATCCTCATGGATTCGTGCGTAATATTTGGCAAGAAGCCAGTATATCTGTGAGTTTTCCCGATTTGAGTTATGACGATCTATCTGATGAGAACCACTACATATATATATATATGCGCTCCGGTTAAGGAGGGAATTTCTAATGGAGAGCTTGAGTTCCTCGTAAAGAGGGAAAATTTTTACCACGTGATTTATTACTTGTTTACCTCATTTATTTACTCTGACTCGTATTTACTTATCTTTTTACTGTACCTGATGTTATTGGACCACTTTTGAGTGTCTATGTCGACCCCTCATCACTACTCCTCCAGGGTTAGACTAGATACTTATTGGGTACACGTTGATTACGTACTCATACTATACTTGCTGCACATTTTTGTGCAGGTACATATGTGACTAGTGGCCTTGTGAGAGTAGAGGCGTGTATGCGTGCGAGGACTTACGTGAGCTGTATTCCACATTACAACCTGCAGCCGGCAGAGTCTCCTTCAGAGTATTTATATTTCTCCTGTCCAATTTTGTATTCCGAACAGATGCTGTATTTTATTTTACATTCCTAGTTGATGCTCATGCACTTGTGACACTGGGTTTTGGGGTGATTATGAGTTGTTCTGTATTGAAATTTTTAAAAATATTATCATTTACTCTGTAAATTCCATCTTCTACTAGTTAATGGAAGGAAAAATATGATTTCAAAATATTAAAATAAGAACCAAATTGAGTATTTATTGTTGGCTTGCCTGACAGCGGTGTCCGGCGCCATCACGACCTTTAATAGATTTTGGGTCGTAAAATATGGTATCAGAGCGCTAGGTTCACTTAGCTCTCATGAGTCATGAGCGAGTCTAGTAGAGTCTTACGGATCGGTACGGAGACGCCTGTACTTATCTTCCAGAGGCTACAAGACTGTTAGGAGCACTTCCCTTCTTGATTCCCATCGTGCGAATTGATTCTTTAGAGGCTTGTACCTTTATTTCTTTCATATTCAATCTTACGCAACATGAAGCCCTTGTTATAAATTAGGAATCGAGGAATTGTAATGGTACTACATATGTGGTGCAGGATGTTTCTCCCTGCGTATTTGATTGGGCTAGAGTCGTCGCCTTGCGGAAGACTGTTCTGTCGTTTCAGCTCAGTATTAGTATTATCTAAGGTTTTGAGATTTGGCATTGATTGTTATGACGATTCGTGTGTTGTTATCACACCGTGATTGTGTAAGGGTAGGATGCTTGTCTATGTGTCGAGGCAGTGAATGACTTGAAAGGAGGTTTTACTCAGTACATGATTCAGAGGCTCAGTGTTTTATTTCCAGTAGAGGAAAGGCAATCGGACTATGAGTGTTTGGATTGATGGAGTAACAAGGCTTGGTATTTTGAGCGTGGTGGAATTTCCATCTGTGAATGTTGTTGTCACCCTTGATTGAACGAGTTAAGCTCGCCGGTGTTATGGTCTTCTTTAAATTGCCTTCGGGGCAAGGTGTTGTGAAATGGCGCCTGAGATGCGGTTGTCAGAGATAACGAAGTGTAGCAGTTTCAGAATTGAATTGGTACTTCTAGTATTGATGGCTCGAGAAAGATGATCTTCTAAGAGGTTTAGAGTTGGTGGCGAATCATGTGTTCGGATATTACAGAGATGGATTCGGGTTTGGAGCAACAATTGGGCAGTGAAGGATGAGGAAGGACATGTGGGAGGTGTCTTGCGGTGGTTGAATTATTAGGAAGTCGAGTGTGAAAAGTAGAAGTTGAGGAGTTGCTTAAAGGAGAGGGTTTGACCAAAGTGGGAGAGTGGCAGGGTACCATATAGGATCTGTGGTAGGATAGCCACACGCCTTGAGGGAAGCTTAGAGCAATTTGGGAATCGTGATGGGCAGTGACTAGGACCATGTATTTTATTTGGATGCAACATGACTTCGAGTTTGGAATGCGTTGTTGGACTTTTAGCTGATGTCAATGGGGAAGGAGGAACCTTGGCGGGTCCCAGGGTTATGTAATTATAGCTTCAAGCTAAGTAGGAGAGCCCCACCGTCTATGATTGGATTGCGTAGTTGTCAACTTGTGCAGTTTCTGGTTATCGGTGTATTGATGGGTTATTATGACTAAGGAAAAACAACATCAGTGGTAACTTGAGCAAAGGATCTGAGGTATGTGTGTTATCTTTGTCCTTATCGGTTCATGTTCAGGTCTTGGGTAAACTCAGAGTCTATGCTTCGTGTGGATGTAATGTATAAGGAAAGGAATTCAACCGATTGCTTCCTCGAGAGGCTGTTCATGTGCTAGCAGAGCCTTGGAGTTTGATTATATTCGGGGGCAAGTCAGAGTGGGTGACTCTCAGCAATGGTCCTAATAGGTTCAAAATTAAAGTGTGGTGCCTAAGGATTTCGAGCCAGTAGTATGGTTAAGTATTTGATCTTTTATAGTGGATTATGAAAGGTGGCTTGGAGTGTTCTACATTATCATCAATGTGCGGTGTGGAATTTGAGGAATGGGAGAAAATAACTTCGGATTCATAAAGGGATTTTCAGAATGGGTGTACCAGTTGAAGATGCGAATATGCGCATAAGGAGGGTATGATATGGTTCGTGGGTTTTGGAGACAACGTGGTCTCGTGAAACAAGGTCACTCAGGATGAGTATGGATTTGGGTTCATGATGTTTTGAATGTAGCTATTATTATTCCTAAGGCAAGTCCAGAGTAAATTAGAAGAAGTCGGATTCGGTTAGCAATGGTTGAATTGGCATGATGGTGGCAATGATCAGTTCCTTCAGCATGTTAAGTATACATGTGATTTATGGCGGTACGTGCGAGGTTTGCCGGCCGCTGTAATTGATATTATTTGGAGGCATTCGAGTATTATGGCATGTTATGTGTAGATGGAGCCCGGAAGAATTATGGTGGTTTATACCACCACTTGAGGTTTGTATTTTCTGCGGTTATGGGAATTCAGTCACGTGTGGCAATGGTTCTCCTGAAATGAGATAAGTGAAAAGTTTCTATATGATGAAGTGTGTACCCTATTGGTGGTTCGGGAGTTATGATGAAATTCTTGTACTCTTGCGTATTGGTATGTTAGGTGCAGTGAGTGGCATGGGAAGTGGAAGTTGAGGATCAAGGTTGCAATTGATGTCGACAAGAATGTCACGAGCTCGGATAAGCAGGGAAGAATTCAGATGTTTAGAGTAAGCTGGTATTGTCCTTAGCGTCACCTAAGATCGGTGTCCTGTGTAAGAGACTATGTGTACTGATTTGCAGCTTCTTGATTTGCTTTACAGCATTGGTGTGACCGGTGGTATGGATGTGCAGACTTGTTACCTGGTGCGGAGGGTCGTGAGAGTGTATCCCACGGGAAGATTGTATAAGTGTGACATGTAGTCACTTAATTGGTTAAAGATTTAAAACCAAGTATGGAGATTGTGGTATTATCGCTAATGTGAGAATTTATGCCTGAAGGGCGCTCGGTTCATTTGGTTGTGGAATGTGGAAGTTTGTTCCGGATTTGACGACTGTTCTTATGTGTCGTGAATAGGTCATTGTGGGTCCTTGAGGGGCTATTTAGCCAAACATGATATGATGAGAATCGGTTTGAGGTCCGTGGATAGATCTAAATGTGAATGCGGGCTCTATATCAGGCCGGATGTGCTCATCTCAACATAGCGTTGTTTTCGGAAGGGTCTTCGGGCCTTGGATATTTTTTTTGTCGTCAGCTATTCCATGTAATCTATATTATACCAGGTGGGTTGTGAGGTGGTTTGATTATTTGCACTCGTATTGAGATCCCGTATGGTTTGTGGTATTATGTGAGCAGGATGGCTCTCGAGATGCAGATCATATATCGCACCTTAGTTGTGCTTGAGTTTTGCAGCACGTGACGCTACCCGTCTCCCCAGGATTTGTATTATGCACTTGGCGTGCTTATGGTTGATATTCGGGCATTTCGTGAGTTTAAGCGTTACGGCTCGATGTGTGTTTTCTTTAGATTATTATGTGTGGATCGGGTGGCACGCCGCCACGGGTATACGGTTGGATCAGGTGGCACGCCGCCATGGATATGTTGTTTGGATCGGGTGGCATGCCTCCACGGGTATCATGGTTGGATTGGGTTGCATGCCGCAACGGTATCATGTATGGATCGGGTTGCACGCCGCAACAATATGATATTGAGTATAGTTTCTCATATCTATCATTGTGTGCTTTGCTTCTCGTTTCCTGAGGAAGGTTCATAACATCTTTTCAGTTGTTTAAATTAGTTACATGGGTTGAGTAGATCTTTCCAGAGTTCGTTTCCATATGTATAACTGATGTGTGGCTATAATTCCATAGTTTCGTACATTATGTGCCTTGTATTTTACATGCTTTAATGATAAATTACACTTTATTTATGCATAATGGAGTCTATTTTATGTGTAGGTGAATTGGAGATGAAAGTAGAGCAAAAGGAATACTTAAACATTGAAAGTGTGCTCGAGAATAGTGAAAAGGAGATACCAGGCTTTACCCTGGTGAGGCCAGGCTGGACCAGGCTTTAGCCTGGCGAGGCCAGCCTAAGGCCAGGCTGGACCAGGCTTTAGCCTAGCGAGGCCAGCCAAATTCCAGGCGTTAGGCTGGCGACGCCAGGCCTAATGCCAGGTCNCTTAATTCGTTCCGGGTTTGACTAGGACCCGGCCCACACATTTAGGGTTTTTTCTACACATATAAATAGACCTAAAACACCACTTGGAAGGGGTTTTTTTTTTCAGCAGCCACGTTTTTGGGCAGCTAGAGGCAAGGAGAGCTAGTGGAATCACCTCTTGGGAGTTAGAATCATCTATTTCTATATCTTTTCATCTTTACTATGTATTTTAATTATGCAAAATATTTGGTATATTGTTACTATGAGTATGAGTAGCTAACTTCCTAATCTAGGGTTTTGATATAACCTATTGAAGGATGATTTTCTTGTTACGTTAATATAGATTTGCCGTAGTATTTTCTCTATTTGTTCAACTATATTATTCTTGTGGTTGATTGAAGGGCCCTCAATTAGCTGTGCCTATTTAGTATGTATTACTCGGGAGAGTACATATTTAAGTAGTTGTTGAACAACATCACTCCTTAACGTATATGAGGGATCAATGCAGAGGTTTAAAGGTGGGTTTAGGGATAACGAAATCTTGATGCGATTTGAGTGAGAAGTACTTAATGCCAGCTAGCGTAATTCGGGAGAATATGCCTAGTAAATTGTGGTAATTACTCGGGAGAGAGTTACGACAGTTAGAGTGCTCATGGTCGATAGAGAAGACTTAGGCAAATTTATAGGAAACATAGCGGAAAGGATTCCGACAATTGGGAAAAGCATAACTCTAGACCTCCTTAGTCTTGTCTATAATTTCATCCGTATTAGTTGATAATTTTACTGCTTTATAATATTTGCTAGTTAATTAGTAGAAATAAAAATCAAATCTTTATAACTAGAAAATTATTTGAACTTGTGTTTCTTTGCAATATTGAATAACTGTAGCTAAGCCTTAGTTCTCTATGGGATTCGACTCCGGACTTGTAAACCGGATTATATTTGCAACGACCGCTTAGTCCTTTTTATAAGGCATAGTTGGGCGTGATCAAATTTTGGCGCCGTTGCCGGGGAACTAACAGTGTAGTTATAGGTGTTTATATTGCAAAGAAATACATTGCTAGGTTGATAAAGAAACACTTATAGCTGTAGGTGTATATATTGCTAGGTTGCAAGTTTGAACTTTTATTTTTGCTTTCTTGTATTTGATTTTTTTTTTTATTTTTATTGTTGTTTTACTTGTTAATTTAAAAATATGGCATCTTGGAATTATGTTAGTTTTGATGTTGGTAATTCTACTTTTGATCCTCCTTATGCATATAGTGGAGGAAATCACACTTGGCAAAATTATCAAAATATTCCTGAGAGCGAGTTATGTGCACCAACTCAATCTTATGTGTGGAATGTGTGTGATATGTGTGGTGGTCTAGATGGTCACTTTTATGGTTGTGCTTATATGTCTTATCCTCCCCCAACCCCTTTACTTTGATGGTTCTACATTTTCATGTGAAGTGAATAAGAACAAAGAATCTTGGGAAGCTGACCTGAAGGAGATCAAAGATATGTTAAAGGGCCTCATGGAACAATATGATGAGAAATTACTGCAGATACAAAGGCAAGAGGCAACTATTCACATCTTGGAGGTTCAAGCTAATAAACTAATTGAACCTTGTAAAGTGCAACAAGCTTACATTGTGGATAATATCCAAGAAGAGCATGAATGGGCTACAGAAATTGCCATTATAATGGAGGAGTTGAGAGTAGAATTTGACCAAACCAACCAACTAGAATTTGATGATGCCGATGTTGTAGAAGAGATACTAGAGTCAAGCAAGGACATTGATGATACATATTTAGTTGACTCTAGTGTCTTTAGTTTTGAGGATGTAGACAGTCCCAATGTTCATGTAGTTAAACGCATTGGTCCACACTCCAAGCATTTTTTCACATTGTGTTTGGATGATGATATAGAAATAGAGTCATCCGAGCCACTTGAGGAGTCAAGGAATGAGGAACAAGGTGCCTACATTCTGAAATACTTCTTGCCAGAAAGTCAGGAATACACATCTCATCTAAAGGCCAAGAAGTGCAGAATACTACATTGTTTTATGGGGCCAGTCAGATTCAATCCACCACCCCAGGAGCATGATCATAGAGCAGAATCAAAACTTGGGGTCCAATTCATAAGTTCAAAGTGGAGGTAGAAAGTGATTCGTGTCGTGCCGCGACGTTAAATCAAGCGCTTGTTGGGAGGAAATCCAGCTTTATTACTTTTTTTTATTTTTTTATTTTTTATTTTTATTTTTGTAGTGTCGATTTTTGCTTTTCTAGGAGCATGGAGCAAAGCTATTGGAAGGATGCAACAGCAAACCAGATGGTTGGAACTAAGTGTGAGGTACCCGCATGAAGGACCAAGCCTGGGAGAAGTCTGAGTACCCCATGAGTTGCTAGTGCTTCGGCCTTTGGCCTACCAGGGAGTTTCTTTTATCCTCTTATTAGTTATGGTGTGCATTGGGGACAATGCACAATTTTAAGTGTGGGGTGAGGAGATTATCTAGGGGACTTTCTATGCTATTTTAATTGTGTTAGTTTAATTGAATATTTATCTTTTTTAGAGAACAAAAATAGAAAAGATTGGACTTTTCCCGACGATGGATCTATTAGACAATTTTCTTGAGGGATTTAAGTCGAAAGGAAAAAGACAAAAAGATTTTCTTTTGTTAGGTAGTGTAGCAATTCCCCCTTGGTTTTTCTTTGTGCCGCGGTTCTTTTTCAAGGGTTTTGTTTGAACCGGGTGTAGTTAGTTTTTCTTTCTTTTTCTAGGAATAGGAACCATTGTGCCATGAATTGAATTGAAGCAATATCTCTTAGCTTTGTTATGCCTTGAGANGGACTTTCTATGCTATTTTAATTGTGTTAGTTTAATTGAATATTTATCTTTTTTAGAGAACAAAAATAGAAAAGATTGGACTTTTCCCGACGATGGATCTATTAGACAATT
>AWOL01S0115714.1:7321-20996 GCA_000715115.1 Nicotiana otophora
ATGAGTACACCACAACGGTACCCAGTAAGTGCAAAGCCTAACCTCGATAGAGTAGTGACGAGGTTAGGTCAGACACTACTTGAGAATAAATAATGGCATGGTAAAATATTTAAACAATATTATAAGATAAAATGACAATGGAAATGAATCAAGTAGTATGTCACATTTAATTACATCAAATAATAGAAAATAAATACCTCGTGGAAACAAAACATAATTACTTCCAACTTGAAGAAAATCACAACAATAATCAAAGGTAACTGCGGCCATAAATCAATATCAACAAGGGCACTCCCGAGGTACCGCCTCGTAGTCCCAAATCATAAATAAATTCACTATATCTCATTTCCTTATCTCACCGCGGGAGCCTTTACAATTTATTTTAAAGAAAATATTTTTTTTCGAAATAGCATCCCGCATTTTAGCCATCCTTATCATACCGCATGACTTCTAGTAGTTTCCCTACTAGCCACGCGTATCAAGACACCCTTATCTCACCGCATGCGTTTTAACACCCAAACCTTATACCACCGCATGCGTATCAATATCATAATATATCACAATTTGCACCTCAGGCGCTCAAATAATTTAACTTGCCAAAATAATTCAACAACAATATCTCCACAATAAAGAGCTCACGGCTCATGTCAAAATAATTCAACAATAATATTCTTCCACAATAAAGAGCCCACGGCTCATGTCAAAATAATTTAACAATAATATTCTTCCACAATAAAGAGCCCACGGTAAGAGTCCACAGCTCATGTCAAAATAATTCAACAATAATATTCTTCCACAATAAAGAGCTCACGGCTCTATCACAATGAGTATAAAAATATTCAGGAGTAAATAATTTAGGAAAATAATATTTCAAAATCTTTACTACGTTGCTTCAATATCAAGTTTAAAAATGTCAAATACTTCATATTAATAATATTTAATTTAAAGAAAATCAACCTTCAAATAATGCACAGAATAAAAGAAACCAAGTTTCAACTAAACAGGTAAAATAATTAGTAAGAAAAGATCAAACAAATTTGAAGTATATATCTCAGATCAATGATGAAGAATATAACAAGATAAAATAATTTAATAAATGCGCAACAGTGATCTACACAATTTAAAAATATAATCTTTCGCAATTAGCCCGTGTACACACTTGTCACCTCGTGTACATGACTTTCAACACATTTTAATAATCACATTAATATCAATTCTAGGGAAAATTTCCCCGACACAAGGTTAGACAAGTCACTTACCTCGACTTGCTCCAATTTAACCAAGTATTATGCTTTTTCCTCGATTTTCCGACTTCGATCGACTCGTATCTAGTCATAATTAATTCGATACAGTCAACAAAAATTATAGTAATCAATTTCATAAGAAAATATTACGTTTTCATTAAAATTCGAAATTAGCTCAAAATATGCCCATGGGGCCCACATCTCGGAATCCGACGAAACTTATAAAATCCGACAACCCATTCAATTACGAGTCCACCCATACCAATTTTACCAAAATCCGATAACAATCAACCTCCAAATCTTAAATTTTTGTTTTTGGAAGATTTTACAAACATTTTGATTTTTCTTCCATAAATTCACGGATTCATGATGTAAATGAGTATGGAATCATGAAATATAATCAATATAGGATAAGGAACACTTACCCCAATATTTTCCTGTGAAAATCGCCCAAATATCGCCCAAGAACCGTGCTCCAAAAATTCAAAACGAAATGAAAGAAATGACCATTTTTTGTCCTTAAGTTTCTGCCAATCCGTCACTAAAAGTCCATTTCCCTTCATTAAAAGTCCATTTTTCGTCACTAAAAGTCCACCAGAAACTGCTCTACCAGCCTTCCTTCAATTGATCATAACTTCATGTACAAATGTCCAAATGATAAATGGTTTAACTTTCCAGAACTAGAATCCAACAACTACAACTTTTATGTTTGGAAAATATTCTGATTCCTTATGAATTGCAAGATATAAGCTTCCAAATCGGCTCCACGCATCAGAAATTTCTGGCAAAACTGCTCTACCAACCTTCATTCAATCTATCATAACGTTCTTTACAAATGTCCAAATAATGAATGGTTTAACTTTCTGGAAACTATAATCAAACGACTACAACTTTCATGTTTTGAAATTGTTCTGATTCCTTATGAATTGCGAGATATAAGCTTCCAAAATTGGCTCCACGCACGAAATATCTGCAACAGAAATTTCCAGCACTCTTTGTCCGAAATCCATTCCGTTTACCTTTCGAAATCCACCCGAGACCCTAGGGACCTTAACCAATTATTCCAACATCTCCCAAAATACCATACGAACTTAGTCGAGGCTTGAAACTACATCAAACAACATCAAAACGACGAATCGCACCTCAAATCAAAATCAATGAACTTTGAACTTTTAAATTCTATATCTTGTGTCGAAACACATCAAATCAATTCTGAATGACTTCAAATTTTGAACACAAGTCATAAATGACCTAACTGAGCTATGAAAATTTTCAGAATCAGATTTCGACCCCGATATCAAAAAGTCAACCCTTCGGTCAAACTTCCCAACAATTCAACTTTCGGCATTTCAAGCTTAATTCCACTACGGACTTCCAAATAAAATTTCGATCAAGTTGGAATCATCAAAATTCTATTCCGGGGTCGTTTGCACATAATTTGACATCCGGTCACTATTTGAACTTAAACTTTTAATTTTTCATCAAAATTCCATACCTCGGGCTAGGGACCTCGAAATTTGATTCCGGGCATACCCCAAGTCCCAATTCACGATACGGACCTACCGGAACTGTCAAAATACTATTCCCATTCCGTTTGCTCAAAATGTTGACCAAAGTCAACTCAGTTGTGTTTTAAACATCTAATTCACATTTTAATCCATTTTTCACCTGAAAACTTTCCGAAAAGTTTTTATGGACTGCACACGCAAGTCGAGTAATGGTAAATAGTGCTTAGATTATATAATTAATCATTAAATTTAAAGATGACATTTTGGGTCATCACAGGGGAGGTGGGAGATTTGGCAGAATCTGGGTTGGGAAAAAAAGTGAAAAAAGTTAGCGCCACTTTTTTATTAATTAATATTTATTTAATGACCGACTGTGTTATATTTTAACGGTCGAATATTATTCCCTCATTAATATTGAGGTAAAAATTAGTTTTAACGACTGAAAAAAAAATTTGTTGCTATAAATACACTTATAACGACCAGTTTTATGTCCCTTCGTTAAGAAATTATCGTTAAAAATTAAATTTCTTGTAGTGAAATTAGATTTTTAACAATCTTAAATATGTGAGTTTAAATTCCGAATTTGATTTTGTGAGAAATTTGGAGTGGGTGTTATTTAGACTTGTTAGAATTAGTATAAAGAGATTATATATAAAATTTGAAGTCATTTAATGGAGATCTGGACTGGTTTTGAACAAGAATTACAACTGAAAATCGTGAAAGAAGTTCGTCTACAGACGCTTGTAGAAAGGTGTATAATAGTGTATAAGATGTGTTTATACACTCATATATACTATTATACAAGATTATACATAATTATACAAAAAACTGACTTCGTCTTCTTCCTTGTGTATTTTCTGAAATTTAACTCAAATCTACTCCAAATCACTTCAAATTTAAATTTTGAACTCCTTTTGAAATTTGCAATCAATTGGAACAACATCCAATCCAAACAACTAACAAACTCAAAAAAAATCCTATTTTCGAAAGCAAAGCTTTGAATGGCCTTCAATGGTGGACTTCTACTCTTCAATTTTCTTACATTGCAACCAGGTGACACAGGGGGAGAAGTAGAAAATATACGGCCCCTGGAAGCATATGTAGAAGATGTGAGAATAAGAGAGAGTGAAAGCAATGATTGTGAGAACACATATTTAACTTTATAGCTTTTAGAAGCAATGGTTGTAACAACACAGATTTTAAATTTGCTAGTATTTCCAAAATATGTACAGTATGGGCTAGGTCGAATAAAACTTAAAAACATGAGTCATTTTTTGTTATGGTGTGAAATCACCTGTATTTTTCTATAATTCTTTCTTATTTCAAAGGATGACTAGTTTTATAAAGGACTAAAAAAATATTCCCTTCGTCCCAATCTTTTCAAGAGTCAAATAAAAAAAATCTTTAATCGTGATTTATTCGTCTGCCTTTTAAATATTTTAAACTATTAATTATTGTAATTTATAATAATTTTTATGTAGTTTCTTAATATATAAATTATTTTTCAACAAACTTAAAATTGTTTAACATAGAAAAATTTAACTCTCAAAATCAAATTGTGTCAAAGAATGAATAGGTTACTAAGACACATACGTTAGTACTCCGAGTGGAGCACCCAAGAAATGATCATTTCCCAAAGCACGTGATGGGCACATGATTTAGTAGCCGTTATAATTATTCCAATATCATGGGATCTAAAATGAAATTTGTGAACAAATAAGCGACCAAGAAAGTAATTTGTAAGTAGAGAAACGGAAAATAAAAGGCCAAAAAGAAGCCTGGAATGTAAAAAAACAATGGGCAATCATGAGCATGGGAATAATAAGGGAGGAAAATATCGAAGAGCAAAACCTTTGTTAGGATAGGAAGTTAGGAACGCAGTGAATAGCAAAGGCTCGCCTATATACAACATGAAACAGAAGGATTTTTTGGTCAAGTAGTAGGAAAATGTTTAAGTAGTAATTGACTCCTAGCACACACTAAAGAGATAGGAGTAATACTTATATCTATGTTGGATATAACCTCTTAATCGCATAAAATATAAATCTATAGCCTCTGAATTTTAATATCTTTATCTTGACATATTATCAACCGCTATACTAGGGGTTGAGGGCTAACTTAGCTTGTTTGGTGAGCTTCCTGATGTAATTATTTATTTATTTATTTTGAAGAAAGAAAACCACTATACTAAGTTAGCGTTTGGATATAAATTTAAAATTTGGAAAAATAAGTTTTTTCAAAAAAGAGACAAATTCTAGTTTTAGAAAGTTGAAATTGTGCTTGGATATGCATTTTACTAGAAAAGAAGTTGAAATTTTACGAGTAGAAAACTCGAAAAACTTTTCCAAACCACTTTTTGAACTTGAAAAATTCACCTTGTTTTTTTTTTTGTTTTTTTTAAAAATAGATTTGGCCCAAATATGAAATGTAGAGAGAGTTGGTCTCGAACCTGCGCATCTCAAACCCAATTGGCGTATAATTTGGAATGAGCAAAATTCATTAATAGTCACTCGGGCCAAATTTTTAATATTCGATAGCTCAAAATTACAATATCCATTTTATAACCCAAAAGTAATTCTAATGGCTAGCCCAAAAATACGTAACTAAGAGGCTCAAATCTACAAAGACAGATCGCGGAAAGAGAGGCGACCACGCCATGGCTGCAAGTAAAAACCTTTGAATCGTCGGCCATCCGGTGCTTTGCCAGGCCAAGATACAGGTCAGATAGTCTCTATGCCCGATCCGGTTAGCCTAGAATCCGGATAAAATATCATCACAGCCTCAATTGTTATGTACCAAAAAAGAGGAACTAAAATCACAGAAATCGATACAAAGAAAGAGAAATCTAGTTGTTGTTTTTGATTGATGCTAAAGAAATGACTGTATAGTAGTACGTATTTCCAGGAATTCAAGGGCTGTTGATTTTGTTTAAAAGTGAAAAGGGAAAAATCATTGGCTAAACAGAGAGGGGCAATCACCCTTTGAATAAAAATCTCAAGCTCTCTGTTATTGCCTCATTTTTTTCTGGGCTAATTTTTTTTGCTGGGGAAATTCTTTGGCTTTCACCAAATAAATTTTCACACATATGTCATTAGTTGATTTTGATGGGAATCATAATTTTTGGCCCACCATTAGTATATATTTACATGGATATTTATGTATTTCTTTCAGTGAAAATAGATTTGAATATTGGTATATTACAAAATATATACAAAATACACTGTCACTATATAAAAATTATATAAAATAGGCTGTCACTATACAATTTATATACAATAGACTGTCACTATAAAAAATGTATACAAAAATAGACTGTCATTATACAAAAAATATACTAAAATAGACTGTCACTATACAAAAATATACTAAATAGATTGTCACTATACAAAATAGACTATTAATATATAAAATATATACTAAATAGACTGTCACTATACAAAAAATATATACAATAGACTGTCACTATACAACAAATATACAAAATAAATATTTCTGGCTATTAGATATAATATGTTTGGGCCGGAAGGCCGTTTTGTATTAATGGACCAAAATATGGATTATTAAAATTTTGAGGGGTTATAGAGAGTAGTTTTCTCATTTGGAATAGAGCCTATCAACCTGAGTTGGATGTAAAGCCTTAAAAGTCTATAGCCCAAACTTAGCTCAAATTCGAAGGCAAACAGCAAAAATATTGAGGTAAAATTATATATAGCCATACATATTATAGCACAAACTAATTATAATGTCTAGCAACTGAAATTATAAAACTTAGTGCTTCAAACAGAAACCAGCAGGTCATATCATTGACCCAACACCTTGTAGAAAAAAAAAGAAAACCACTAGCGATGTTCTTCCCAACGAACAACCACACCACATGAGAATTCCAAATAATTTAAACTTTTCAGAATCACCAAAGGGTGCGAACCAAAAATATCATCGATGATTTATAGTTAAAATAAGATAAAAAACATTTCACAAAATCAAAACACTTGAATTTGAAACTTATCTTTTATTTGATATATATTCTTTTTGAAAGTTTTATTTAAAAAATAATAGAACAAAAAGGATAAAACAGTATAAGCACATGCCACAAAAAAATAAGAAGAAATAGAAAAGTACGAATAAGAAGAAGAAAAAACAAAAGGCAATATATATACAGTTTTAATACATTATACTAACAGACTATACACCATGATATATAAATACAATCCGGATACACACAATATTTTGGATACACAAACACACTTGAGATAAACTCATTATACACTAAGGATACACTGGGATACAATGTATATTCACCCTTTATACATTGTATAACATTTTATATACAACTTTTATACAGGACTATAATATAATTATCGTGTATATACGACTTTCTATACATGAATATACACTGCCAAACTTAGAATACAATGTATATATAACTGTATATATAATTTTTATGCATTCTATAACTGCGTATATACAATATTTATACAAATATAAATACCGTCTAGCCTCCGCTATGAAACCCAAACCCACCCACTAATAAAGAAGAAGAATGCTACTAATACTAGTTTTTTCTTCTTCTTCTTAGCTCCTTTTATTCATTCAAATGCATTTTTTCCAAACTTATACTTGATTAACACTATAGATAGTCAATTTTCTTATTTTATTCAAACGCCATTCATGGAATGGCATCTATCTGTGTTATGCAGGAAATGAGTTTCGACCAAAAATTCTTAAAAATTTGAAATCCTCTTTTCAAAATCCAAATCGTAGACATTTATTTCTTGCGTTACTGACAGTCAAGGAAATATTAAAGTAACAATTCCAAAGTTAGCTTGATAGCACAACGATATGTTATAAAATTTAGTACTAAAAATAAATTTTAATATCTGAAAATTATAACATCTTCGATAAATAATGTTATTGATAAAAGTTATTGAAGCTTGCGAAAAATTGGAATGAAAGGAATCAGAGGAAATAATTAGAATTGTCCCTTAAATGTAAGGATTAAACCACTGTCGTCCCTCAGTTATATATTCCACTTAACAGAAAGCTTGTTAGAAGGCTTAATGGCGACTTATTCGGACGTGAAAATTGCAAGAGCACTTCATTATTGAAATGATCGTGACTTCCCAATTTTGCATCGTCTGTAAACATATGGTACACTTGGTTTATGTTTTTTTCTTTTTCACTTATTCGGACCTGAGTTTGGTGAATTTGCAGTATTGAGTTGGAAAAGGCAGGGGCGGATGCAGAGCACCTTTACCTTCGTTTGAACCCAGTACTTTCGGCACAGAGTAGAAATATATGAGTAAAAATCTACTAAAATTACAACAAATAATAGATATGAACCCATAACTTTTAAAAACTAATAGGTTCAATATGTAGAGATATAAATTGTAGTTGAGGCATTTTGTACATTGTGTTATTTAATACGTACTCTTCTAGATACATCTATTAGTTGGCTAGTTAGGACAACTTTGTATATATTAGACATAATTTGTACACCGTAGACATAAGAAAAGAAATATAGATTACAGTTCCTCTCTCCACGATCTTCTGTCTCTCACTCTATAGTTCCTCTCTTCTTCTCACTAGACTTTGCCTCCATTTCCATGGCAGATCTAGGTTAGTTTTGACATGGTATCAGAGCGGGTCGAGTACGATTTGTAATCTAAATCTTTTAGTTACTCTCAATTAGG
Source organism: Nicotiana otophora (assembly GCA_000715115.1). Lineage (NCBI taxonomy): Eukaryota > Viridiplantae > Streptophyta > Magnoliopsida > Solanales > Solanaceae > Nicotiana > Nicotiana otophora. Next base: position 15,764 of record AWOL01S0115714.1, read on the forward strand.
GGTGAAAATATTTCGGTCAGAACCGAAGAAACTAGGGGTGGGCATATTTCGGTCAGAATTGAAGAAACCGACCGAGCCGAAATTTTTTTTATTTCAATTTCGGTTATTTGGCATTTTCGGTCGGTTTTGGTTTAAAATTTTAAAATTTCAGTTTTTAGGTTCAGTTTTCGGTTATTAATTTATTTATTTCGGTTAACCAAAAAACCGAACTATTAGCGGATAGATTCTTTAAGTTATATATAGGCTAAGCCCATAGATAATAATATAGGCCTATTTTTGAAGTCCATCAAAGACCCAACCCAAATAAATAACCATCGGCTATTCTTAATTTCCCATTCCTTAAGACTTTCAACTCCAACAAAACTTACTATTTTATTCTAAGTTACCGCTAGGGTTCTTCAAGCTTCAATTGTACCTTTCTATCGCCATTGATACACTTGTGCCAGTAGTGCTGTATCAATTTTCGTTATTGTCAGATTTCTTGTTGCTGTCCATATAAGCTTATTTTTTTATAATTTCTCTCATTCTTGAACAATAGTATGGGCAAATCAAATTTATAAAAATACCAAACCAGATTTATGATTTATCACATTCAAGCAACACCGAAAATTTAAAAAAACAACAACATATTCATCAGTCCAATTATCACATAGAAGGAGCCCAATATGATAATGTTCAAACCGAAAAGCGATTTGAAATAAACCAAACTGAAATTAGAAAACTGAACTGAACCGAACTTATTTTAGTTCGATTTTGGTTACTACTTTTACAAAATCGAAAATCAAATAACCGAACCGAATTTTTTCAAACCGAACTGAACCAACCGAATGCCCACCCCTACTCTCAATATATCCAAACCAAGTTCTCTCTTCTTCGATTTTCATCCTAACCCTAATTTCTGACTAATAACGAATTCTACTACGATGACGAGTGATTCTCCCCAAATTGGAGTTCGAACTTCACATGCAAGCGCTCAATTGCTCGATTGCAATGACCCGCTATTTGTTCATCCCTCGGACACTCCAGGGATTGCGTTGGTTCCTCAATTGTTGGTCGGAATAGAAAACTACTCGTAATGGAATCGCTTTATGAAAATGTCACTTTTGGTGAAGAACAAAATAGGTTTCATTGACGGAACCTGTACTAGGGAGAAGTATAGAACATATTCGTTCAGGTTGCACCAGTGGGATCAGCGTAATGCCAATTATACAGTCGTGGATCATGAATTCAGCGGCGCATGAGCTTAGGAAAGGAATTGTTTACTCCTCGAATGCACCAAAGGTTTGGGAAGCATTTAGAGAAAGGTTTGATAAAGTAAACACGACTAAGGTGTATCACATGAACAGAGAGATTAGCAGTTTGACTCAAGGAATATCGAGTGTCTTAATCTATTACTCAAAGTTAAATGATCTATGGGCTGAGTTTGAGTCGATTATACCATTTCCTGGTTTGCGATTGTGTAAAATCTAGAAGATTTGTTGAGGTTTTACGCTAACAAAAATTGATGAAGTTTCTAATGGGAATGACACATATGCTCCATAAAGAAGCCAAATCCTGATTATGAATCCTATGCCTATAATTGATCAAGCTTATTTGATGTTAATCCAGGAAGAAAGCCAGAGATTGAATAGCAACTTAGGAGTGCAAAATGGAAATCTAGGGAGTGCACCTATGGATGGAGAATCCAGTGCTATGATATCTATCAACACCTCCAATGCAAGGCCTAAGAGGAATGTGAACCTGCAGTGTGGCTATTGCCACATGAAGGGACACAAAAAAAAATTGCTACAAGCTGATTGGTTATCCAACAGGCCCCAAATTTATCAACAACAATAGGAGAAGAGGAGGTTATAATGGTGATCTAGCAGTGGTACATAATGCAAATGTAAAGGCACAAAAGGAAATGTATACTACTGGGATAACAAGCACTGGACATACAAGAGGTCTAACATCTGCACCTATTTTTACTCATGAGCAATATCAACAGATACTTATGTTGCCGGACAAGAACAAAGGATCATCTGCAATAGAGATGGCAAATATAGCAGAGCAACTGCAAATAAGACAACTAACATGGCAGGTAAATCTGTTACTAACTATGGTTGTTGGATAATTGATTCTGGAGCCTCAAATCATATGGCTTCCTACTTGCATTTGTTTTCTCACTCACACCTATACCTTCTAATTCTAATTATAATTCTGTGCACTTACCTAATGGGGATAGTACTAAGATTACTCATTCAGGGTCTTGTTCTCTGCCCAATTCACAAGTCTTACACGATGCAATATATGTTCCATAGTTTAAATACAACATATTGTCTGTCTCCAAATACACTAAGGATTTAAAGTGTTTAGTAGCTTTTTATCCCTATTTATGCCTGTTTCAGGATCTCTTCAGTGACAAGGTGAAGGGGATTGGTAATGAAAAGAATGGGTTGTACATACTTAATCCTTGCACACTTATTGCGGCTCCTACTTTTAAGTGTTTGTCCTCTTCTCTCCAGAATAACTCAAATATTTTGTGGCATCAAAGACTTGGTCATGCACCTCAAACTATTCTACTGAAAATTCCTGCAATTAGAAATCACTTGTCAAAGTCCAAATACTGTAGTTGTTTAATTTGTCCTTAAGCTAAACAAACTAGGTTACCATTTCCTATTAGTACTTCTAAGTCTACTTCTGCATTTGAATTAGTGCATATGGATGTTTGGAGTCCATATAGAGTCTGTACTCATTATGGCTTCAGATACTTTCTTACACTTGTTGATGATTACTCTAGAATGACTTGGACCTTCTTATTAAGAGTCAAAAGTGATGTATTTGTTGTTATGAATGATTTCCTTCAACTTATTGAAAGCCAATTTTCTTCCAGTGTTAAGACCTTTCGATCAGACAATGGTTATGAATTCTTTAATACACTTTGTTCCACTCTTTTTAAATCCAAAGTAATTATACATCAAAGTAGTTGTGTCCACACCCCTCAACCGAATGAGGTAGTGGAAGGAAATATAGACACCTTCTTGACATTAGTAGAGTCTTGAGATTTCAAGCCCACATTCCTTTAAAATACTGGGGTGAATGTATTCTTGCAGCCACTTACATCATTAATAGATTACCTAGTAGTTTTTTGCATTGGAAAGGCTCCTTATGAGTTGTTCCATGGTCATCCTCCTAGCCTACATCATATGAGAAATTTAGGATATTTGTGTTATACCAAAAGACCCCACTATAGTGATAAGTTCTCTGCCAAGTCTTGTCCTGCTATCTTCATGGGTTATTCCTTAAATCAAAAGGGCTACAGACTCTATGACATTGAGTTTGGGAAATTCTTTGTCAACAGGGATATTGTGTTCAAAGAATACATTTTTCCTTTCCAATTCCCCATATCTCATGTAACGACCCGATCGATTATTTTAAATTTCGTGTGGTCGGAATTGAATTTCAAAAAATTTGGGATTGATTTGGAAAGAAAATTTTAATTTCAAAAGTTTTAAGTTGGAAGAATTGACTAAGGTTTGACTTTTGAGAAAGCGACCTCAGAATCGGGATTTTAAAGTTCTAACGAGTTCGTATGATAATTTTTGTCTTAGGAGCGTGTCCGGATATTGATTTGGACGTCCGTAGGCTATTTCGGTGTCAATTGGCGGAAGTTAAAAATTTGGATGATTTTTGGAAAGTTTGACCGGGGGTGTACTTTTTGATATCGGGGTTGGATTTTCATTCCAGAAGTGGGAGTAGGTCTGTAATGTCAATTATGACCTGTGTGCATAATTTGAAGTCAATCAGACTTGATTTGATAGGTTTCGGCATCAAATGCACAATTTTGAAGTTCTAAAGTTAATTAAGCTTGAATTGGGGTGCGATTCATGGTTTTAGCGTTGTTTGATGTGATTTGAAGGCTCGACTAAGTTCGTAATGTATTTTGGGATGTGTTGGTATATTTGGTTAAGGTCCTGAGGGCCTCGAATGAATTTTGGATGGTTAACGGATTCATTTTGGACTTAGGAGATGCTGAAGCTGGGCAGCAGCTGCTATAACCGCTTCTGCGGAAGTTTGGTCACAGAAGCGAGTTGAGGTCAGCAGAAGCGGCTTGGGCAGCCTGGAGGTTTGGTCGCAGAAGTTGAGGCGGGCAGCACACTTGCGAGTGCGCAGAAGCGAGGGCGGGGCTGCAAATATGGAAATTTTGCAGATGCGCTAAAGTGTGTCGAACTTGCGGTTGCACAGGAGCGGAAGAATATACGTAGGTGCGATGGTCTGCTGGAAGTGGTCTTCCATAGAAGTGAGGAAGCTTCCGCAGAAGCGGAACCACAGAAGGCGGCAAATGACAGCATATGCAAAAAGTCATCTGGGCAGTGGAGTTTTTATAAAAACGGGGGTTTGGCCCATTTTCATTTCATTTTGTCCATGTGAGCCGATTTTGGAGCACTTTTGGAGTGCCATCTTCATCAACTATAATGGGGTAAGTGATTTCTTCACATTGTGAGCTAAATACATGATTTTATATGGATTCAAGCATGGAAATTAGTAGAAATTGTGAGATTTTGAAAGAAACCTAGAAAATTGGTATTTTTGGATTTTCACCATGAAATTGGACATGGAATTTGGAATAAATCATATATTTGAGTTCTTGGTGTTATGGGTAAAGTTATCTTCGAAAACTTTCGAAATCCGGGCACGTGGGCCCGATGGTTGATTTTATCGACTTTTCGAACATAGTTGAGAATTGTTTAAACTGATTAATTATGGGTATTAGAATATATTTTGATTGGTTTTTGCATTTGTTTGAATAGTTTTGGATCGTCGGGCATCGGTTTGAGGTGCTAGAGAGGCTTCGTAATCGGTTATGGAACTTCGGAGCGAGGTTAGTCTCTTGTCTAACTCTGTGAGGGGGGAAACTATCCCTAGGTGATGTATTTATTATGTACTACTTGTTGCGGGAGCTACGTACGCACGAGGTGACGAGAGTCCGTACGTAGCTAGATTCATGTTATGTCCGGGTAGACTTAGGTTCCCTCCATGCTATAATTGTACTATTTGAGTTGTCTCTAGCCTATTAAATTCCTTTATTTTATGTTGTGACTTGAGACTAGACTTGCGTAGAGTGATAGACTCGATATGGTAGAGATTCAACATGCTTTATGATTAGTCGCGAAATGATTGTACTCCTTTTATGCAATTCTTCTGCATATTGCGTTTCACCGAAAGGTTTTCCCTTAATATATATATATATATA
>AWOL01S0115714.1:22764-35626 GCA_000715115.1 Nicotiana otophora
TATATATACACACAACTCACACGTGTATTCGTGAGTGGGTTCAAGGACCCGTCAAAGCTTCCTATTATAATGGGATCGGGTCGTTCGCCTCAGCAAGATAGATACATCTATGGTTCGTGTCGTTCGACCTTCGGCGGTGAGCAAACTAATGAGATCAGGTTGTATGCCACGACAAAATTTATATACCACATTCTTATGGGAGCGAGCTGTTCGCCTCGGCAATAAAATAAATGTATTTATGGTTTGGAAATCTTATGATGGATCGGGCCGTATGCCTCGGCATTTCTATAAAATACTCTTACGAAATTATGCGTAATGATTGGTAAGAAGCCAGCATATCTGTGAGCTTTTAATGATTGAACTGTGACGCCCTACCTGGTAAGGTCCATTGTATATATACTCCGATCGAGGAGGTAGCTAGTGGCTGATAGTCTGAGTCATTACTGAGAGGAGGATTGTACCACGTATTATACTTGTTATTTCGCTTATTTACTCCGACTCACACCTGTTTACTTCTACTGTATCTGTCTTATTGAACCATTAGTAAGTGTTGATGTCGACCCCCCGTCTCTACTCCTCTGGGGTTAGGCTAGATATTTACTGGGTACGCATTGATTTACGTACTCATGCTAAATTTTAGTTGCATTTTTTGTGCAGGTACATATATGTTAGGTGGTCTTTTGGGTGCAGAGGCGCGGCTATTGAGAGGACTTTACCGTGAGCTGCACTTCATGTCACGATCCGCAACCTGCAAAGTCTCCATCTAAGTTATTTACATTCCCCTGTCTAGTTTGCATTCTAGAAAAATGTTGTATTTTACTATATTTCCTAATTGATGCTCATGCACTTGTGATGGTTTTCGGGGTTTTCTACAGTTTGTTCGTTGTTGTAATTGTGTAAATACTTTCATTCACTCGGTAAATTTTATTTGGGGCTATTCAATTAATGAAAATCATGATTTCAAAATACTAAAATGAGTAATTAAATTGGCAAATAACTGTTGGCTTGCCTGACGGCGGTGTTAGGCACCATCACCACCTTTAGCGGAATTTGGGTCGTGACAGCTTGGTATCGGAGCCTTAGGTTCACTTAGGTCTCACGAGTCATGAGCAAGTCTAGTAGAGTCTTAAGGATCGATACGGAGACATATGTACTTATCTTCGAGAGGCTACAGGGCTGTTAGGAGCACTTCCCTTCTTGATTTCCTCATCGAGCGTTTTAATTCGATTGAGGCTTGTGCCTTTATTTTCTTCCTACCCAATCTTGTGCGGAGTGAAGAACTTGTTATCAATTAGACGTCGAGTAGCGGTATTGGCACTGAAGACATGGTGAAGGATGTTTCTCCCTGCGTGTTTGGGCAGGCTATTATCGTCGCCTTGCGGAAGGATGTTCTGCCATTTTAGTTCAGTATATGTACTTCCTATGGTTTTGAGACTATGCACGGATTTCTATATTGTTCATGAGTTATTATCACACAATGTTGGTGTAATGGTAAGGTGCTTGTTTATATGTTGAGGCAGTGAATGGCTTGAAGAGAGGACCTCTCAGTGTATGATTAGGGGTTTCAGCATTTAATTCCAACGGAGAAAAGGCAATCGGACTATAAATGTCCATGTTTTGTTAATACAGTAACGAGACTTGATATTTTCGAGCGTGGTGGAATTTTCATTGTGATGCGGCGTCACCGTCCTTGTTCGAATGCATTAAGATTCGCCGGTGTTATAGACTTCTTTGATTTTTGCCTTCGGGGAAGGGTGTTGTGAAATGGTGCCTGAGAAGAGGGTGTCAAAGATAGTGGTGTACAACGGTTTAGAATCGAATTGGTATTTCTAATGTTGATGGCTCGAGAGAGATGATCTTCGAAGAGGCTTAGATTCGGTAACAATTTATTGGTTCAGGTGCTACAGAGATGGATTTTAATTTGATGCAATAGTTGGGCAGCAAAGTATGAGGGAGGGCATGACAGAAAGTGTTTCGCGGTGGTTGAAGTACTGGCAGGTCAAGTATGAAAAGCAGTGGCTGAGAAGTTGCTTAAAGGAAATGGTTTAGTCAAAGTAAGAATAGCAAATTAGCATATGGATTCTGTGATAGAATAGCCGCATGCCTTGAGAAAGTATAGAATGGTTTGGGAATCGTACGAGGAAAGATTGAACATGGAAGTATGGAGTTTGCTTGAAATGAAGAGGGGTGTGGGGGTTTAATTATCGTTTCAAATGAAATATGACTTGAGTTCGGAAGGTATTGTTAAACTTTCAATTGATGTAAATGGGGAAGGAACGGACTTATACAGCTAGTGGGCGAGCATGGGCTCAGGAGAGTTTACTGATTTCATGGTAGTTGTACCCAGTGCAGCGTCATTGGAAGATGTCGATAAGGAATTCCACATGTGGGTTATCTCCTGTGAGTAGGTTAGCAGTAGCATGATGTCGATGAAGCTTCTGCGAAGAATACTACTTGCTATCCAGTAAGAGGCCGAATATGTGATTGTGACTGATGATTTAGAATGTTCATGACAAGCTTAACGAAAGACTTCAAGAAATTTGGCGGGTTAACGGTAAGGGATCATGGTAAATGAGAAGGAGGAATCGTTGTGGGCTCTACATTATGTGATGGTAGTCTAAAAGCTAAGTGGGGGAGCCCCACCGTCTACGATTAGATCATGTGATTGTCTGCTTGTGCGGGTTTTGGCTATCGGTACATTGGTGAACTATTTATGACTAAGAAGAGAAAATTATCAAGAGCAATTCTAGTAAGGAACTTAACGAATATGTGCTAAACTTCGTCTTATCGATTCAGGTACAGGTTTTGGGAAGACTTAGAGTTTATATTTCTTGTGGATGTAATGTGCAAGGAAAATATTCAGCCGGTTGCTTCCTCAAGAGAGTGTTCATGTGCTAGTAGAGTGTTGGAGTTTGGTCATATTTGGGACCAGGTCAGAGTGGGTGACTCTCGACAATGGTCCTAATGGATTCAAGAATTTAAGCGCAGTATTTGAGGAAAGGAAGAAATAGCTTCGAACTCGCGGAAGGTCTTGCAGAATGGGTGCACCAGTTGGAGATGTTACGGTGCACATAAGGAGGTATAAGATGAGTTATGGGTATTGAGACGATGTGGCTATGGCAATTAGGGTCACTCGGAATGAGTGCGGATTGAGTTTGTTATGTTGTGAATGGAGCTATCATATTTCTAAGTCAGGTTAAGGGTAATTTGAAAGAAGTTGGGTCGGTTCGTAATGGCTGAATCATCATGATTGTGGCAGGGATCAATTCCTTCGTTGTGTGAAATTATGCATGTGGTTTATGGTTGTACGTGCGGGCTAGACAACCACCATAACTTGATTGATTTGGGAAGTATTGGATTCAAATGGCCTTGTTGTGTAAATGGACTCCGGAAGAGTCATGACGGTTTAGATCACGACTTGAGGATTGTATTTTCTGCGGTTGGGAATTTAGTTGTGTGTCACATTGGCTCTTTTGAAATGAGCTAAGTGAAAGGTTTCTAGCCAATGAAGTGTTTATTCTACTGGTAGTTCATGAGTTATGATGAATTCTTGTATTCTCGCGTAGCGGGATGCTAGGTGCAGTGAGCGGCATGGGAATTTGAAAGTTGAGGATGAAGGTTGTGGTTCGGTGTTAATTAGAATGTCACCAGCTCGGATGAGCAGGGAAGAATTTAGATGTTTAGAGAAAGCTGGCGTTATTTTAGTGTTGCCGAGAATGGTGTTTTGTGGAAGAGGCATTGTGTACTGATTTGCAGATTCTTGATTTGCATTACAGAATTAGTATGGTTGGTGGCATGGATGTGCGGACTTGGCTACCTAGGTGGAAGTTCATGGGAACATACTCCACGGGAAAATTTTATGAGTGTGTCATGCTAGTCACTTGATTGTTAAAGATCGGAACCAAGTACGAAGATTTTTGGTACTATCGTTAATATGAGAGTTTATGCCTGGAAGGCGCTCTATGCTTGTGGTTGTGAATTGTGGGGGTTGTGTCGATTGAGACGGCTTGATTATTTGCACATGTGTTGAGGTCCCGTGTAGCTTGTGGTGTCATACGAGCATGATGGCTCTCGAGATGCAGGTCATTTATCGTACCTTAGTCGTTCTTGGGTTTTGTGGCGTATTGCGCTATCCGTCTCCCAGAGTCGTATTTTTGCACTTAGTGTGCTTGTGGCTGATATTCGGTATTCCATAGGTAGAAGCATTGTGGCTTGGTGGGTATATCCTTATTTATTGTTGTGAGTGGGTCGGGTGGCACGCCGTCACATGTACGTTATTTGGACCGGGTTGCATGCCGCAATGGTATCATGTTTGGATTGGGTTGCACGCCGCAACAATGTTATGTTGAGTACGGTTCCCTATATCTATCCCTGCGTATTTTTGTTTCTCATTCTTTGAGAAGGGTTCATAACATTTGTCCAACCGTTTTATTCGTTACGCGGGCTAGGTAATTCTTTTCCAGAGTTCGTTCCTCCTTATGTGTCATATTCGAGTTGTAGCTTGTCAGCGCATTGATAGCGTCATATGAGATTTGAGTCAGTATTTGAGGTGGCTTATTGCCTGAGTAGCTTGTAGTGGGTGAGACGAGATTATTGGACCTGAAATTAGTGCAATTAGATTTATATAAGTTACATTCAAAAGCAAATATAGTTAGTCAGTCAGAATGAGGTAATGGTTCTTGTTAGGAGGAGAGACTCCATGAATTATTGATTCGGCAGGTGGTTATGCGTTTCCACACGTCTCTTTCATCGTGGCAGTATTTTGAGAGTTGGAACAAGATTTATATGCGTCATGAGATGTATTGCAGGCATCAGATTCGTAAAATTTCAGCTATTATGGTCGGAGGATGTTATTATGGGCAACCGACTTATGTGGTGCATGGTGTGATTTCTGCATAGATGCATGATCATGTTTTGGTACAATGCATGATGATTGGTATTGTGTTCGTATGTTAGAATCAGGACCTGTAGAGAAATTCGGAATTTGGAACCTGGTTCTAAAGCTTGTTAGCTAAGGTTATAGGGGGGATTTTCGGTTTGGATCGAGCTAATGTGTTCATCTAGATTGTGGTGGCACGGGTAGGTGCACGAGGTGTTAAATAGTGATTTTGGACAACTCCAGAACAGTTCTTAGCACATTCGAGGACGAACGTATGTTTAAGTGGGGGAAAATTTAATGACCAGACCGGTCGTTATGAGATTTAGCGCGTCGTTCAGCGGTTTGAGGCCGTGAGTAGCTTCACTTCAGGTTTTATGACTGGTACGTGTGGTCGGAATTGAATTTCGAGAAATTCTGGATTGATTTGGAAAGAAAATTCTAATTTTGAAAGCTTTAAGTTGGAAGAATTGACTAAGCTTTGACTTTTGAGTAAACGACCTCGGAATCGGGATTTGAAAGTTCCAACGGGTTCGTATGATGATTTTGGTCTTAGGAGCGTGTCCGGATATTGATTTGGAGGTCCGTAGGCTATATCGGCGTCAATTGGTGGAAGTTAAAAATTTGGATAATTTTTGGGAAGTTTGACCGGGGGTGTACTTTTTTGATATCGGGATCGGATTTTGATTATGGAAGTGGGAGTAGGTCTGTAATGTCAATTATGACCTGTGTGCAAAATATGAGGTCAATCGGATTTGATTTGATAGGTTTCGGCGTCGAATGTACAATTTTGCAATTCTAAAGTTCATTAAGCTTGAATTGATGTGTGATTCGTGGTTTAAGCATTATTTGTGAGTGGGTCAAGGACCCGTCAAAGCTTGCTATTCTAATGGGATCAGGCCATTCGCCTCAGTAGGATAGATACATCTATGGTTCGTGCTGTTCGACCTTCGGCGGTGCGCACACTAATGGGATCGGGTCGTACGCCACGTCAAGATTTATGTACCACACTCTCATGGGAGACGGTCATTCGCCTCGACAATAAATAGATGTATCTATGGTTTGGAAATCTTATTATGGATCGGGCCATACGCCTCGACATTTCTATAAAATACTCTTATGAAATTGTGTGTAATGATTGGCAAGAAGCCAGCTTATCTGTGAGCTTTTACTGATTGAACTGTGACGACCTACATGGTAAGGTCCATTGTATATATACTCCGATTGAGAAGGTAGCTATTGGCTGATAATCTGAGTCATTACTGAGAGGAGGATTGTACCACATATTATACTCTTGTTATTTCGCTTATTTACTCCGACTTACACATGTTTACTTCTACTGTATCTGTCTTATTGTACCACTAGTAAGTGTTGATGTCGACCTCTCGTCACAACTTCTCTAGGGTTAGGCTAGATACTTACTGGGTACGCGTTGATTTACACACTCATGCTATACTTGCTGCACTTTTTGTGCAGGTACACATATGTCAAGTGGTCTTTTGGGTGTAGATGCGCGACGATTGCGGGGACTTTACCGTATGCTGCATTTCATGTCACGATTCGTAGCATGCAGAGTCTTCATCTGAGTTATTTATATTCCCCTGTCTAGTTTGCATTCCAAACAGATGTTGTATTTTATTATATTTCCTAGTTGATGCTTATGCACTGGTGACACCGGATTTTGGGGGGTTTCCTACAGGTTGTTTGTTGTTGTAATTGCGTAAATACTTTCATTTACTCGGTAAATTGTATTTGAGGCGATTCAATTAATGGAAATCATGATTTCAAAATACTAAAATGAGTAATTAAATTGGAAAATCACCATTGGCTTACCTGACGGCGGTGTTAGGCGCCATCACGGCCTTTGGCGGATTTTGGGTCGTGATATCTCATTTCCTTCCTTCCAATGCATCTTCTCCTGCTACCTTTCATCCTAAGACACTTCTTAATCCTATACCCCAACCTTCCTTTGATTCAGCTCCTCCAATTGAGTCTACACCTATCTCCCCTGATTCATCATCACCTGCTATCTCCTCTGAACATATGCCAACCTCTCCTGCCCCTTCTCCTACCTCTGTTACTCCTGTAACTACCACTCCTGATCAGCCTAGAAGGCCAGGAAGGGTAACCAGACCTTCTATTTGGTTAACCGATTATGTACATCCCCCATTACCTACCACTTCTTCTTCCTCTTCCTCTTCCTATCCAATTCAACAATTTGTATCCTACTCCCATCTACCTTCACACTTTCACACATTCCTTGCTTCTTTTTCTTCGGACACTGAACCCACTTCTTTCTCTCAAGCTAATAAAGATGCTAGGTGGATTAAATCCATATAATTGGAAATTGAGGCTCTATAGCAAAATCACACATGGGAAGTAGTGGATCTACCTGCTGGTAAGGTCCCCATTGGTTGCAAATGAATGTACAAGATTAAGTACAATATAGATGGTTCAGTAGAGAGATTCAAAGCCAGACTAGTTGCTAAAGGCTACACACAACAAGAAGGTCAAGATTTCAATGACACCTTCTCCCCTGTGGCCAAGATCACTACTGTAAGGATTGTAGTTACTACTACAGCCCTTAAAGGCTGGCCTGTTTTTCAAATGGATGTTCATAATGACTTCCTCAATTGTTACCTTGAGGAAGAGGTGTACATGTACCTACCCCAAGGTTTTAGTAGCCAGGGGGAGCATAGAGTATGTAGGCTACTAAAATCCTTATATTGTTTAAAACAAGCATCTAGGTAATGGAATTTAAAACTAACTCAAGTTCTCTTAGATTCTAGTTTTGCTCAAAGCAAACATGATTTTTCATTGTTTACCAAGGCTGTAGAAAACAAGTTTATGCTTGTGCTGGTTTATGTAGATGACTTACTTGTAACAGGGAATGATCTAGAGGAGATTTAGAATGCAAAGGTTGCATTACACCAGACGTTTAAGTTAAAAGACCTAGGGGAGTTGAGGTACTTCCTAGGGATAGAATTTGCAAGGTCTAAAGAGGGAATACTGATGTCTGAAAGGAAATATGCACTGGAAATGATCTCAGATGTGGGACTAGCTAGCTTAAAGCCTAAAGATACACCTATGGAGCAGAATATAAAGCTTACAAGTACAGAATTTGATGAAAGTATCAATGTTGGCACCTTTGATGAAGTACTAAAAGACATTGGTAGTTTCCAAAGGTTAATTGGAAATACCTCACAATAAACAGACTAGACAATTCTTATGCAGTTTAGTGCCTAAGTTAGTTCATGCATGCACCCAAGAGATCTCATTATGAAGCAGCTCTACACGTAGTTAGGTACATAAAAAGAAAGCCAGGTCTAGGAATTCTCATGTCAAGCAAAGGGATACAACAAATTGAAGCTTACTGTGACTCTGATTGGGCATCTTGTCCCATGTCAAGGAAATTTGTGACTGGCTACTGTATTAAGCTAGGAGATTCATTGATCTCTTGGAAAGCTAAGAAACAGAGTACTATCTCTAGAAGTTCTGCAGAAGCAGAATATAGAAGTGTGGCACACATAGTGGCAGAGCTGGTTTGGCTCAATGGTTTGCTGCAAGAGTTAAGAATAGATGTGCAATTGCCAATGAAGCTGTGTCACGACCCGAAATTTCCACCGTCGGGACCGTGATGGCGCCTAACATTTCACTTGCTAGGCAAGCCAATGTTAGAACAATTTATCATTTTTAACAATTTAAACTTAATTAATGAAGAAGAATTAATTTAACTGCAATAATCCAAATATAAAAGCGGAAGCTAAAATCGTGAAAACATCTACTACAAATCCCTGAACCCGGTATCACAAGTGCACGAGCTTCTAGAGTAATACATACAAGGGTCTGAAATAAATACAAAGTTGTCTGAATGAAAATACACAGCTAAATAAAAATAAAGACGGGGACTTCAGGAGCTGCAGGCGCTGAGCAGCGGTACCTCAAGTCTCCGCAGGCTGTCCAATCCGAGCTCTCTAGTAGCCGCCGCTGGGACCATCTCCAAAATTTATACAGTTTGCAGAGTGTAGTATCAGTTCAACCGACTCTATGTACTCGTAAGTGCCGAGCCTAACCTCGACGAAGTAGTGACGAGACTAAGGCGGGTCACCTACATTACAACCTGAACGTAGTATATAATAATGGCAGAAAAATGGGAATACTGAACCGAATTAAACAGCCAACTGAAATAATAACCACAACCTCAAGTTAAACCAATGTCGTCCAGAATCACCAATCTTTAATAATTCACATACAAATACCAAAACGAAAACCAACACAGCTCATAGAATGGAAACATATAGGTTATTGCGGCGCGCAACCCGATCCCACTAGACAACACAAATTCCTCCCTTATTGCAGCGTAACGATATCACCAACAGTGAATAATATATATATGTTGCGGCGCGCAACCCGATCCCACTGTATGTCAATATTAGTATCATAATTCACTCTTATTTCACCATGTCAATCCACACTTATTCCACATGTTGCGGCGTGCAACCCGATCCCACCATATAGTACAAATTCACCCTTATTCCACCTCAACATATCACCCTTATTTCACCTGTTACGGCGTGCAACCTGGTCCCACCATATCAATATCAAGTACTCAATAAGCACATTACAACTCACAATTCAAATCATAGAAAAACCCTTTACAATTCTAAGAAACCAAACTGAACAAATAGGAAACCTTGTACAATATGATAATCCGAATGAGTATTACTATACAGTGAGACCAATCCAGAATTTACAACTACAAGGTACAGATAAACCAACTTGAGCAAATAGTAGGAGAGTATGAAACTATGGAAAGAACTAATATCATGAACATGAGGAAACAATGACTACAAGTAGCAATTAGGCATGGAAACACAATTAGAGCAGGTAACAGTTAAGACAGGGAAAGAGATAATATGAGAAAAAAGGGAAAAAAGGGAAAACAGAAAATTTGGCAGCGCATAAGTACTCGTCACCTCACATATACGCCGTTCACATAAAATTCACATAGGAATTAGTCTGAGGGTTCCTAATTCCCTCAAGTCAAGGTTAGACACAATACTTACCTCACTCCAAAGGCCACTCAATGCTCAATCACAGTGTTTCCTTTCAAACAAGCCTCCAAACCAACAATATCTAGTAAATTACCAACCAAATAATTCAAAATAAGCCTTAGGAATCACCCACAATTGCAAAAAATTCAATTTGGGTCATTATTGAAAAAGTCAACAAAAGTAAACTTCCGGGCCCGCTTGGTCTTTAAACCTAAAATTCGGACCAAAACCCGATTATCCATTCACCCCCGAGCCCGGTTATGTAATTTGTTTTGAAATCTGACCTCAATTTGAGGTCTAAATCCCCAATTTACCAAATCCCTAGTTTCTACCCAAAAACCCCCAATTCCACCATAGAAACCTTTGATTTTAGGTTGAAATCTTAGAAAAAGTAGTGAAAGATTGAAAGAAAATAGGTTAGAATCACTTACCAACGATTTGGGGAAGAAAAAGTCTTGGAAAACTCGCCTCTAATGTTTTAGGTTTGGAAAATTTGAGAAATGAACCAAAAATCCCGTCTAAGTCATAGTTGTTTAGCTGCAGATATCGCATTTGCGACCTGGGCTTCGTAATTGCGAAGCTCGCAAATGCGAATATTTCATCGCAAATGCGACCCAGTGATCTCAATGCGAAGAATGGCTATACCTGCTGCCTTCGCAAATGCGAACCAGTGTTCGCAAATGCAGACTACCAGGATCGCAAATGTGATCAAAACTTCGCAATTGCGAAGGTCTTCTCCCCAGCCCACTGCTCGCAAATGCGATTTTCTCTTCACAAATGCGAGGCTCGCATTTGCAAGCCAGACCTCGCAAATGCGAAATCTGCAGATCAGTTGCAGTCGTTGTTATGTTTTCTAAGTTCAAAACACTTCGTAGCCTATCTGAAACTCACCCGACCCCTCGAGTCTCCAAACTAAACATGCACACAAGTCGTAAAACATCATACGAACTTGCTCGCACGATCAAATCGCCAAAATAACACCTAGAACTACGAATTGAACAACAAATCAAATGAAATATTCAAGAAAACTTTAAAACTTTTATTTTCACAACTGAACGTCTGAATCACGTCAAACTAACTCTATTTCTCATCAAATTTCCCATACAAGTCATACATATAATAATGGACCTGCACCGGGCTCCGAAACCAAAATACGAACTCGGTATCAATAAATCCAAACATCAGTTAATTCTTAAAAACCATTAAACTTTCAAATTTTTAATTTAAAAAAAACTTCATAACTCGAGCTAGGGACCTTCGAATTCGATTCCGGGAATACGCCCAGGTCCCATATTTCGATACGGACCCACCGGGATCGTCAAAATCTGGAACCGAGTCCGTTTACTCAAAATATTGACCGAAGTAAACTCAAATAAATTTTTAAGATAAAAATTCTTATTTTTTCAGTTTTTAACAAATAAGCCTTCCGGAAGAACACCCGGACTGCGCACGCAAATCAAAAAGGCTAAAATGAGGATTTTAAGACCTCAAAACACAGAATTAGGTTCTAAAATATAAGATGACCTATCGGGTCATCACATTCTTCACCTCTAAAATAACCGTTCGTCCTCGAACGGACATAGAAAGTACCTAAACTGGTGAAAAGATGTGTATATCTACTCCGCATATCTGGTTCGGACTCCTAAGTAGCTACCTCAATGGTCTGACCTCTCCACTGCACTCGAATGGAAGGATAACTCTTAGACTTCAACTATCAAACCTGGCGAGCAAGAATAGCCACCGGCTCCACCTCCTAAGTCAAATCCTTGTCCAACTAGATAGAGCTGAAATCTAACACGTGGGACGGATCGCCGTGATACTTCCGAAGCATGGGCAGGTGGAACACCGGATGAACTGCTGATAACCCCGATAGAAATGCAAGCCTGTAAGCCACCTCTCCCACCCTCTCTAGAATTTCAAAGTGTTACATCTCGCGTTTTCGTATGTTAAAGTTTCGCCTTCAGTTAATTGACATAGACTCGGGGATGAGTTGTTTTTAGGTTAACGTAGTTATGCTATTTATATCAAGCGATAAGTAAGTGCCATGAAGGATAATACTCGATATATATGGACTGGTACCATACAAGGTACCATATGACTGCGATAGTATGATGTATAAGGTATATTAAAAAATAAGTAAACTTTTTAAGTAATTTGAGATAATTCTTAATTATGCGGGTAATTGGTTAATTATCGGGTAGCGAAATATTACGTAATTAATTAATAAATTAGTGGATAAAAATTTAAAATTTCCACCCCACCCCAACGTGGCAGCAAGCCACTTCCTAAGAATATGACTTTTAGTCATTTGTAATTAGGTGGCAAGATAATGTGTTAGTAACAAGACACCTCCCTTATAATATTTTCTTAGTTAGCAACGTTAGTAACCAAAACACATCATTCTAACAAGACACCTCCCTTCTAATATTTTCTTAGTTAGCAACGTTATTAACCAAAACATATCATTCTAACAAGACACTTCCCTTTTGCAAAGTTAGCAACGAAATTTCGTACAAAATTCCTACAATCAGAACGTTATCAATTCCTATAGGTTTTCAAAACTTCTTGCAACCAACAATTCGAACAGGAATTATTAGCACCATAGTAACGTGAAATTTTGCGGTTCTAAAGAAATACGGTGCAACAGGTTCCAAGAATATCATACGAATTTTTTCTACTCCAGGTATGTTAAGGCTATCCCTTCTTTCTTTTTGGCATGATCCAAATTATACAGAAGAAATGAGCAAACGCACAGTTTTCATAAACGACTCTATTCATAGAAATACTAGGGGTCTCTGTGTTCTTGATTCCCCATGTGAGATATTATTATATCTTCTGTTCATGGGTCTCAGAATAATACGCAGTTGATAAAGTTTATCCGAAAGGAATATTGAGATTATTAGCATATTTTCATGCATTTCATTCATTTATA
>AWOL01S0115723.1:13663-25366 GCA_000715115.1 Nicotiana otophora
TTCGAACAAGGTCTAATATAATATATGTTTAACTATGGCCGAGGGCCAGTAGGCATTGGTTTGAATGAGGTCGAATACAATATATGTTTAACTATGGCCGAGGGCCAGTAGGTGTTAGTTCGAATAAGGTCGAACATATCCTATCTAGGTGCGGAGTTTGTCGACATCGTGAACTTTAAACATTGTTGCCTTAGTTGTACATTTGGAGAAATAGAAATAAACTTCATGCATTGTCTCTTTGTTCATACATTTTGGAGAGATTTACAAATTTTCCGGCGTTGGCTGGCATTCCCGTCCTAATCCCAGTCTATCTAGTCCCTTCATTTGTCGACCTGGAGAAGGCTTGAGAGGTCGAGCAATGAACTAGCCATCTTGTGCCTCTGCCTTTGTGTACTTCGGCTTGAGGTGTCCTCTTCGTCGCCTCGTTAAAAACCTTCTTGAGAAAACTCAATTGGGACAAAACTCAAGTGAGGGAAAAAAGAGTACGACTTGGGGGACGCCTTATCTCTTAGAAGTTGAAGTACTTGAGGTGGGTGATATTCCAGTTGTTTAGTAGTAGCTTTCCTTCCATTGTTTCTAGTTGGAATTACCCTTTGTTCGCTGTTGCCGTGATCTTGTACGGGTTGTCCCAATTTGTTCCCAGTTTGTCTTCCTGTGGGTCTTTGCTTGCTTGTGTTTTAGCTTTAAGCACGTAGTCTCCGAGTTTAAGTGGCCTGACCTTTGCCTTTTTGTTATAATAGCATTCTACTTGTTGTTTTTGGGCGATCATCCTTACGTAGGCCATGTATCTTCATTCTTCGACTTCGTCGAGCTCCTACCTTCTGCTTTCATTGTTCCTCGGTCCACTCTCATAGGAGTATCTTAGGTTGGGCTCCCCGAATTTGACCGGTATTGCTGCATCAGTCCCATAGACTAACGAGTAAGGCGTCTCTCTTGTGCTCGTCTTCGACGTTGTTCGGTAGGCCCAAAGTACTTTTGGTAATATTTCCGGCCACATCCCTTTGGCGTCTTCAAGTTTTTTCTTCATGATGTTCAGTATCGATTTGTTGGAGGACTTTGCTTGTCCGCGCCCGCAGAATGGTATGGCATTGAGAGTATTCTTTTAATATGCCATTTCTCAAAAACTTCAGCGACCTTCTTTCCGGTAAATTAGGGTCCGTTGTCGCAGCTGATCTCTTTGGGGAGGCCGAACCGGCATACGATGTTTTTTCATATGAAGGCGATCACTTCATGTTCACGTATTTGGGCGAATGCTCCTGCTTCTACCCATTTAGAGAAATAGTCAGTCAAAACCAAAAGGAATCGTACGTTACCTCATCCTGCAGGGAGGGGGACCACGATGTCCATTCCCCATTTGATGAACGACCAAGGGAAAGTGACTGAGTGGAGGTGTTCGCCTGCTTGGTAAATCATTGGGGCATACTTTTGGCATTGCTCGCATTTTTTCACGAAGTACGCGACCTCTTTTTTCATGGTGGGCCAGTAATACCTTGGCCGTATGAGGCATTTGACCAAAGCCAGATTGTTGGAATGAGCTCATCAATGGCCTTCGTGGACCTCTTTAATAACGCGCCGCGTCTGATTTGGGCCCAAGCATTTCGCCAGAGGGCCGTCGTACGTTCTCTTATACAGGTCGTTGTGGATGATATTGTACCTGGATGCTTGCATTCTCAGTTTCTTGGCCTTTTTTATAACCTGTGAGTATGTCGTCCTGCAAGTATGTAACAATACAGTTGCACTAGTCCCAAGTCAGGTTTATGGTTCTTACCTCGATTTGGTCTATCAATGAGTTGAGAAGGTGGACTATACTTCTATCTCTGGTTGCAATGTTTTTGGTGGCTGCGACTAATTTGGCGAGGCCGTCCGCCTCGACATTCTGTGATTGGGGGATCTGGTCGAGTTGACATTCGTCGAACTCTGGCAGCAACTTATAGATTTTGGTTTGGTATTTTTGTAACCTCTGTTCCTTGATTTGGAAAGTCCCTATGACTTGGTTGACCAGGAGTTGAGAATCGTAGCGTATTCTGACCCGTTTCACCCAATATTTGAGTGCTAGCATTAACCCTGCAATTACGGCCTCATACTCGGCCTCGTTGTTAGTCATGTCCGGGCATCTTATGGACAGGAGAATAACTTCGCTGGTTGGGACTTCAAGTACAAGTCCCAGTCCGGACCCTGACGCGTTAGACGCGTTGTCAGTGTACAGGACCCAGAGGTCCTATGTTTGGGGATAAACGTGGATGACTTCTCTTTCAACTTCGGGCATTATTTTTGTGCTGAAGTCGGCGATGAAGTCAGCAAGAACTTGTGACTTTATCGTTCTTTGCGGCTGATATGTGATATCGTGCTCGCTCAGTTCGATGGCCCATTTGGCCAACCTGCCCGATAGCTCGGGTTTATACAAAATGCTTCTTAGGGGGAAAATCATGACGACCGAGATGGGATGGCATTGGAAATATGGTCTAAGATTTCGTGAAGCTATGACTAAGGCTAGGGCCAATTTTTCGAGGTGATGGTATCTCGTCTCGGCATCGACTAGTGTTTTACTAATGTAATAGATGGGGGATTGCGTACCTTTATTTTATCGGACCAGAACTGCGCTCACAGCTACTTCAGATACAGATAGGTAGATGAGGAGACATTCCCCTGGCTCTGGTTTTGAAAGCAATGGAGGCGATAAAAAATATGCTTTTAATTCCTCTAGGGCTTGGACGCACTCATAAGTCCATTGGAGGCTGTTATACTTCTTGAGTACGCCGAAGAATCTATGACACCTATCCGATGATTGCGAAAAAAATCTTGAAAGGGCGGCGATACGGCCAATCAACCTCTAAACCTGTTTTTTGGTGGTCAAGTATTCCGGTATCCCTCTGATGGTTCTGATTTGATCAGGGTTGACCTCGATCCCTCGATGTGATACTAGGAAACCTAAAAATTTTCCCGAGGCCACGCCGAATGCTCACTTTTTGGGATTTAGTTTCATTCCGCACCGTCTGAGTATGTTGAAGGTTTCTCTTAGGTGGTCGATGTGATCTTCCTTCCTTTTGGACTTGACCAGCATGTCGTCTATATAGACTTCCATCGTTTTGCCGAGTTAATCTTTGAACATCCTCGTCACTAACCTTTGGTAAGTTGCCCCTGTGCTTTTCAGCCCGAAGGGTATGGCCTTGTAGTAGTACGTCCCCTAATGGGTGATGAAAGTGGTTTTCTCCTGATCCTCTTCTTCTATGAGGATTTGATTATAGCCCGAGTAGGCGTCCAAGAAGCTCAGCAGTTCATGCCCGACCGTTGCGTCGATGAGTTGGTCGATATGGGGTAATGGGAATGAATCTTTGGGGCATGCTTTGTTAAAATCTGTGAAATCTATGCACATCCGCCATTTCCCATTCTTCATTTTCACCATGACCACATTGGCGACCTATTGGTGGTATTTCGACTCCCTGACGGAGCCATTTTCCAATAGCTTTTCCACCTCTTCATGTACTGCGTCATTGATCGCAGAGTTGAACTTATGCCTGACCTGTCTCACTAGGGATGGAACAGGTCGACATTCAACTTGTGTGTGTCGATATCCTTCGGGATACCTGGCGTATCTCAATGGCTGAAAGCAAACAAGTCCGCGTTAGTAGTTAAGAATTGACAGAATTTACATGGTTCCTAAAGTTTGCAGCCAATGTAAGCTTTCCTGCTGTGGTCGTTAATGTTTAATAGAATGGGGTCGAGGTCTTCCATGGTCGATTCCACAACTTCAACCATATCGAGGTCTTTGATGATATCCTCGCTACTATCACATATCGACCTCGACCCTGTTGATTGCTATGCCTCTTTTTCTTCGTCCTTCATTTGTTGAGTGACCGTGCAATCTAGGGTGATGCGGTAGCATTTTCGAATGTGCGTTGTTCTCCTCGTATGCTGAATATTCCCCATGGAGTTGGGAATTTGATGAGTTGGTATAAGCTGGAAGGGATGGATCTCATGGTGTGTATCCATGGTCGCCCTATTATGGTGTTGTACGTTGTGTCTTGGTCCATGATGTGGAACATGGTTTCCATAGTGACGCTGCCGGCCAAGACGGGGAGTGTGATTTCGCCAGATGTTCGCTCAACTACATTGTTAAAATCAGTTAGCGTGATGTAACACAGCATTATCTTATCTTCGAGTTACATTTGTGCAAGTACTCGAGGGTGGATAATTCATGCGCCGCTCCCATCGTCTACCATGATGCGTCTCATATCGGTATCTAAAATTCGTAAAGTGATAACAAGGGCATCATAGTGAGGGAAAGCAAAACCGTTGGTATCTGACTTATCGAAGATGATACTTTCTTCGAGTTCATAATACCGTTGGTGGGTGAATGACCATTTGAGCTTGTGAGTTGTGGTGAACTTCACATTGTTGATGGAAGCATCATCGCCGTCGCCGATGATCATGTGGACGGTGCGGGTTGGCGAGGGCGGTTTTGTTGGTCCTTGATGTTGTTCACATCCTCTAGAAAAGTTGGTCCTTCCCCAATCGCTCAGTAATTCTATGAGGTGTCCCTGTCGTAGCATGTTTACGACCTACTGTTTTAGGGCGATGCAATCCTCGGTTTTGTGTCCTCGCTCTTGGTGGAACTCGCAAAGGGCGTCTGACTTTCTGGTACTCGGGTCTGACCTCATCTTTTGTGGCCACTTCACCATTGGTCCGAGCTTCTCCAAGGCTTAGACTATTTCTGTAGGTGACACACAAAAATTATGAGTGGATAATAAATGGGGCATACCTCTTTTGTTCTGTTGAATCCCTGTCCTTGATTTGGGTAGGCCCTCTTTGTGGTGGGAGAATGATGTAATCGCCATTCTGACATATGGTAGATGTCGTTACCTGCTGGGTCGCGGAGCTGCAAGGTCCCTTCTGGTATCATTTCTTCGATCTTTTCTGGATTCGGCATGTACCGAGGTCAGTCGATGAGTTGGTCTGTTGAGGTCGTCCTCATCTGCTCGGACCTCGGCACAATACGCGTTGTGTATTTCATTCCAAGTAGTTGGGGAGTACTTCATGAGTCGACTTAACAGTTTCCTAGTCACCCTCGACCCGTTTCTTCTCAATCTGTTCTGGAAGGCTGCGACTGCCATCCCTTCTGACACGTTCGGCAGGGTCATCCTTACTCAATTGAAACGGGCGAGGAAGTCCCTCAGTCCCTCCCCCGGAGACTGTTTAATGGCAAATATGTCGCTCACTCTTGCTTCAGCTTTTTTGGCCCCAGCATGGGCCGTTACGAACTTGTCTTCCATCTCTTCGAAAGTTTCAATGGAGCGTGCAGGTAGTTGTGAATACTATGTCAACGCTCCTCCCATGAGGGTCTCACCGAATGTTTTCAACAAAATGGAGGGAACTTGTTCCTTGGAGAGATCATTGCCTGTCACGGCGGTGATGTAGTGAGTCACATGGTCTTCGGGGTCGGTCATACCATCATATATTTTCAGGCAGGGCAGCATTTTAAAGGTTTTTGGTATGGCATGTGGGGCGATGTCATCACTATACGGCTGCTCGACGAACCGACCGACATATCTCTTCGGCAAGAGCTTAGGGGCGCCCGGTATCTTATCGAACTTTCTTGGTGTTCTCTCATTTGGTTCCGGAGTGCTTTTTTCCCATTCTTCATTTCCTCCATCCTTTTCAAAATGGCTGCGAGAGCGTCGTCACCTGTACTATCAGTGACATTGTGAGTGATACATGTCGTTGGAGGATGAGGGAATCAGTTGTGCTATTCGTCTGCTGGTTGTTTAAGCAAGTCCTCGCGTTTTTTGTAACCGTGTCATGAGTGGGCGTATGGAGGACGCTAGTTAGCGTCTCAGTTAGCCAGGCCTCTAAGGAGCTTTTTTACAACTGGTGGCGTCTCCCCCACCACAGATGTGGAGGCTCCCTTACCAAGAGATTTTGTGATGTTGGAGTGAGGAGGAGGTGACTCATCTTGTCTAGGGGAGGCATTGGGCGTTGCGTCTTCGTTCACTGTTTCACAGCTCTCATTGATAACATTCATGAGGTTGGTTAGGAGGTCACTTATTATTCTCGTCCTTTCTTCTCTGTTACCTGCCATACGTGATTCGCGCATACAAAGAAAGGAGATCTTGTTCTTACTTTTTTTTTCTTTTTTCCGTTAGTGATCCATGTTAGTTATAGATCTAGAAGAAACTAAAAAATTAACTAGGAAGTCTCCCACAGACGACGCCAAATTGTTTGACCAAAAACACGTAATTTTCAACTAAAACAATTGTATTTATATAATGATGGGTTAAACTTAGTTAATAAT
Source organism: Nicotiana otophora (assembly GCA_000715115.1). Taxonomy (NCBI): domain Eukaryota; kingdom Viridiplantae; phylum Streptophyta; class Magnoliopsida; order Solanales; family Solanaceae; genus Nicotiana; species Nicotiana otophora. Next base: position 19,953 of record AWOL01S0115723.1, read on the forward strand.
AATATCTCTAAATATGAGTTCCGAAAATGTGGCTGACATTAGATAGATTTGGTGGTGGATTGATAACATATATTAAATATTCCGAAAAGTATGAGCAATAATGGAGAAATAACTAGCAATAAATAACAATAAATGACATTTAAGTAAATAGGATAAGTGATTCACCGAATAAAGGATGAACTAGATGATGGTTCCTCCTGACAATGATGAGTGACAGACAAATCCTAGAATGTTCAAATTATTCTCGTATCGATGGAAAAGTATGGAACAATATGAACAAGAATCTTGATGAAAATGTGATTTTTATATCTTTACAAGAGAGAGAGAATCTTTTATCAAAAGTCTGCTCTTATCAAATGAATGTCACATGCCTTCATTCATTGTCTTTTTTCTTATTTATATGATACATATCCCTAACAACCCCTAATAGCACAAGTGTAAAGAAAATCCACTAGAATATTCTTTTTGATATTCTATACTCAAAATTAGCTGTTACAACTCTTTTTGTGATGCTCGATCTCGACCATTGCTGATACTTCAATCACGAGTCTCGTTGTTTCCTGGTCGACCTCGACTAACTCTTTTCTCAATGTTACCTTGCCCTAAATATTCTGGGTGAGATTTCGACCTATACATTCTTCACTCTAGCTTTCATAGCACGTGCTTGTTCTAATTTTGGTTGTAGTCATTCTTGAGCAAACATGGGCAACTTTGAATAATACAGGCCATATAGTGATACTGGCAATATTGATAAGATAATGTAAAGCACCAATCCAGCATTTTCTACTATCGCTCCAAAATCTTCCATCAACGTGGCCAGATCACTAAACGTTAATCCAACACCATCATCAGGCCAAAACTCTTCGTTCGAAATTCAGGATATTTCAGAATTATAATTCTGAAATTAAGATCTGATATGAGATAAGTTAAAATTTTGGTACAAGAATAATACTCTCTCCGTTTCAAATTAGATGAGATATTTTCTTTTTTAGTCTGTTCCAAAATAAATGACACATTTTTAAATTTGAAAATAATTCAATTTTATGCTCTTCATTTTACCAATTTTACCCTTAATGAGAAGTTTTTATAACCACACAAATGTCATGGTCCCACAAAGCTTTTACCCCTTAATCATTTAAGACCACAAGTTTTAAAAGTCTACTTCTTTTTCTTAAATTTCGTGCCGAGTCAAACTACCTCATCTAAATCGAAACGGAGGGAGTACTGGTTTTAACTAATATCTCCAACCAAATATGCGACAACTGGAATCTCAAAATATATACCGAGATAATTCACCTAATCCTTGAACCAAATTAAACTACCCCTAAAATAATATTTCAGAATTATTATTCTGAAATTAAAATCGAATAACTTTTCTCATCTTATATATGAGACAAGATATAGGAGTATTAAGATTTTGGCACAAGAATAGTAGTAGTTTTAGCTAATATTTTCAACCAAAAACAGGATAACTTTAATCTCATAATATATATCAAGATAATCCACCTAATCCTTGAACCAAATTAAGCGACCCTTAAAATAGCGTTGTTATTTTGTCATTTATCGCGTAAAATCACCCCGGTTTACTGTTTTATTTTCCCACATCTGTAACGAGAATTCCCACCGCGTAAATCATCATACTCCACTTTCACCATTAAAAGGGTGATTATTTCTAATTTCTTTTTCAGTCGTTTTGATGAGGTATCATCACCTTTAATCACTAGTTTAAAGATTTTCTTGTCGAGTTTACTTATATTATAGCGGTGTAAAAATCTTTTGGACTATCAATATACTTTAGTCACTTTAGTGAATTTTATCACCTTGTCTTTGAGGAGATAATTGAGATACAAGATTAACACTCTAAAGATCACAAGTGATACTGTGACTGTGTGTTATAGCAAGCTGAGATTTGTCAAAATTCTTATGTCACTGAAAAAACAAATTATTTATCATATTTTCTTGTGAAGATCTAAAACTTGAATCCCAACTGAAATATTGTGAGTTGTAGCAAGAAGCAACGTTTGCACAAGCCACATGTCATTCCATGTTCGTGCACAGTCTGGTGAAAGCCTGTACCCAAAAGTACTCTAATATAAGTATTATTAACTGTTTCACGATTCGAAATCGTAATATATAGGTTACGAAAATAACTTTATCGATACTTCAAGTTTCTCTACGTAAATATCACCGTTATTACAAAAATAATTATGTTCTTAATAATTTGACCGTGGCAACTTACAGTGAAATTTGTAAGATTGCAATTGAAGTGTGATTTTTCTTACATTTGGCTGTAAATTAGAGATTATTACATGTAATAAAACCAAAATTTTCTCCAAAAGTAATAAAGCAAACACTTACTAATGGGTGCGAGTGGTAAAACCGTAATAAAACCCAATTTGGGGGTGAATTGGAGGTAAGGTCACATGGGAAAAAAGGTCGATAAGGAAAAGGTAAAACAAAAGAATCCAAGAGTACACGTGACTGGCGCATTCCGTCTCACGCTTCATCTGAGATCGTGCACCACAATCGCCAATATCTCTATTGTTAACGTGATTTATTAAAGTACTGACGCTCTCAAACGAGAGTGGGCCTCTGTCGTCCAGTATTCGTTGGCTGAATTCTTAGCTGAGGCCTGAGCTAGATGCTTCCACGCACAAACATAAAAAGCTGCGCAAATGCCGCGCGTGAACTCTGAATAGCCGTTATGGATTTTTTAATCACCTGCACTAATCCTCACTAATTCCCTGTGCACATCCTGGTGAGAAAATTTAACACCCCACAAAAGAAAAAAAAGTAAGAAAATTTAACACCCCTAAAAAGAAAAAGCTTTTTCCTAAGAGGGTAAATCCAACTCATCTTCTAAAGTTAGAGTGAGATTTTTTATATACAATATTTTGGTTTTGGAGGGGATAGGGAGGAACATAGACGGAATCGGATTTTTGATTTAAATTTTATGGGTTCAGTTTTTAAGATTTTTAATATTGAACCGTTATATTTTTAAAGTTATGCATACATATCCACTCGTAGTTGCAATTTTTGTAAATTTTTATGCATAAATTTATGCACAGTGTCAAAAATTATGGGTTCAATTAAATACGTCGAATTACACAGAATATAGACAAACCCTAAATTTAAATTTCATAAGATTTAATATTTATATTTTCATTACATAATTTCATATACTTTTACTATTGAGTTCAAAACTTATAACTAATTGAAATTTAATAATTTTATACATATATAATCATGTAATATGAAACATAAGTTGCATCAACCCTCGGGGGAATGCTATTGGTCCTAGTCAAGAGTTATTTGGATAGAAGGGCTTTGACCAGCATTTACATCAGAAAAGGACAAAAGTATCATTGATANAAGCTGCGCAAATGCCGCGCGTGAACTTTGAATAGCCGTTATGGATTTTTTAACCACCTGCACTAATCCTCACTAATTCCCTGTGCACATCCTGGTGAGAAAATTTAACACCCCCACAAAAGAAAAAAAAGTAAGAAAATTTAACACCCCTAAAAAGAAAAAGCTTTTTCCTAAGAGGGTAAATCCAACTCATCTTCTAAAGTTAGAGTGAGATTTTTTATATACAATATTTTGGTTTTGGAGGGGATAGGGAGGAACATAGACGGAATCGTATTTATGATTTAAATTTTATGGGTTCAGTTTTTAAGATTTTTAATATTGAACCGTTATATTTTTAAAGTTATGCATACATATCCACTCGTAGTTGCAATTTTTGTAAATTTTTGTAAATTTTTATGCACAATGTCAAAAATTATGGGTTCAATTGAATACGTCGAATTACACAGAACATAGACAAACCCTAAATTTAAATTTCATAAGATTTAATATTTATATTTTCATTACATAATTTCATATACTTTTACTATTGAGTTCCAAACTTATAACTAATTGAAATTTAATAATTTTATACATATATAATCATGTTGTAATATGAAACATAAGTTGCATCAACCCTCGGGGGAATGCTATTGGTCCTAGTCAAGAGTTATTTGGAGAGAAGGGCTTTGACCAGCATTTACATCAGAAAAGGACAAAAGTATCATTGATAGGGAAATAAAGAAAAAGATATCTTTTACTAAAACTACTTTGTTTCACATGAAAAAGGTTCTGCTTTTTGCCTTTAAAAAGAAAATATTGTAGCAGTGCAAACTTTTTTAACTCTAGAGAATGCCAAGTGAAATTTAAAGTGACAGCTTGAAAGATTTGCTGGATTTTCAATTATAAATGCACATGGATAACAAGGTGGTTCACTGCATCTCTTAGTGAAAAGTAATTTACTAATGTTGATTGTTCAGGTATGATCTTTTATACGAAATTCAAAGGTTAAATCCTCCGAATGACCTTGGTATGAATGGTCTTAATTTTTTGACTTCCGCTATAGACAAACTTTTAAGGTCTAAAGTCTATGAATCAAGCGACATATAATATTTATTAAACTTGAAGTTTACCCATGGTCAAGTGGGGACAAAAAATTAAGAGTGTCTATTTATGCAAATCACCCAATCTTGAAACATTAAGGGAACTTTACATAAATTTGTATTAACATAGTTAATCCAGTAAATTTGTATCGGACTAGCCCATCCCAGTGTATCATTGTGAGTTTGTGACGAAGACCAATTACAACAGCCTATGCATGAATACATTTTGGCAATGACTACACCTAGTGTTGTCAAAATGAGCTCATATTTTGTAACCCGCCCAATTCACTCATATTTTAGTGGATTGGATGAGTGATATTTAAGTTGGGTAAAATTGAGGCTTCAACCCATATTCAACCCGTAAAAATATAGGTATTCATGAGTAAAATATGGGTAAAATATGGGTTAGTCTACTGAGTTATCTTTCAACTTTTGCTCACTCAAAATACATGATATTATTTTTTAAGTTGAAAATGCTATAAAGGTACTCAAACTCCTCTTCCTCCGTGTGTTTCTTCTCACTATAGTTGACATGTGAGTATTTTTTTTTCTTCTAAACATTGTAAGTATTGTTTAGCGTCCTTGTTCTTTCTTGATACATACTTGAATACCAAGAATAGTTTAAGAAGTAGAAGCAAATTTGCATAGTTTTTTATTTGTTCTTGAAGAGTACATCTTAAGAAAGAGAATATTTGTTTTTATTTGTAATATGCCACTTTCGATAAAGAGGTACTCAAGAGTACATTAAGGGTGTGTTTGGTATGAAAGAAAATATTTTTTAATTTTTCATGTTTGGTTGCTTAAATGTTTTAAAAAATATATTCCTCATTAACTCATTTTCCTCCAATTGGAGAAAAATATTTTCCTTCTCTTGATAAGGAAAACATTTTCCAAAATTCTTTCAATCTTCCCCACCGTATTCCCCATTTCCACCAAACCACCCTTATACCCCCACCCCTCCCA
>AWOL01S0115740.1:0-13448 GCA_000715115.1 Nicotiana otophora
TTTTAATAATTATATAAACACCTATTCTTAAGCTCATTTAATTAATTATTTGCAGAGGAAAAAATCCAAAATGAAATTAAATTCCAACGATTATCAAGCCAACAATTTCACGAAATTTTATAAATAATCAAATAACAATCACATCACATTGTCATATAACAACAGAGTCAAAACTAAGGGTTTAGGCACGACAAGTAGATGATTAAACATATGCCAACAATTATCCAATTTACTACACAATATGCTCAAGACTTTAACTCAATAAAATTCGCACATATAAACCAAGTACTTACTCGTCACCTCGCGTACATGGTTTTCAATTACCCAAGTTGCACATAAGACTCAATGCCTAAGGGAAATTTTTCCCACTCGAGGTTAAGCAAGACACTTACCTTTTGAAGTCAGGCTGATATTCCAAAATAGCCTTCTTGCTTGAATTGACCTCCGGGCCGTTCAAATCTATCCAAATTAATTGTATAACTTCATTAAAATTCATCGAAAATAATTCCTGATAATAATACGTCGACTTAACAATTTATTTCAAAAAGTCAACAAAAGTCAAAGCAAGACCCACCCCTCGAAACCCGACATAATGTTCATGAAATCCGAACATCCATTCCGATACGAGTATAATCATACCAATTTTATCGAATTCCAATAACAAATCGACCTCCAAATCTTAAATTTTCGTTTTTGGAAGATTTTACAAAAATCTTGATTTTTCTTCCATTAAATCCGAATTAAATGATGGATTCAAAGACATAATCTTGGAAATTAAATACAACTGGATAAGAATCACTTACCCCAAACACCCACGCAGGAATCTCTCCAAAAATCGCCTTCTACCGAGCTCCCAATTTGATTTTGAGTTATGAACTCAAACCCCCTTTTTTGGGACTTTTAATTCTCCCCAGATACACCTTCTTCGCGTTCGCGAAGGCCAAAATCCAGCTGCCTCCAAATCTTTCTTCGCGTTCGCATGACAAGCGTCGCATTCTGGAAGGCCAACTGCTTCTGCCCCATCATTTCCTCTTCGCATTCGCGAAGTCCTCGTCACATTCGCGATGACCAGCTGACCAACTCCTTCGCGTTCGCGACCATTCCTTTCCGTTCGCGACTGCCAAAATCCAGCTGCCTCCAAATCCTTCTTCGCGTTCGCGTGACAAGCGTCGTATTCTGGAAGGCCAACTGCTTCTGTCCCATCATTTCCTCTTCGTATTCGTGAAATCCTCGTCATGTTCGCGATGATCAGCTGACCAACTTCTTCGCGTTCGCATTCCAAGCTTCACGTTCGCTAAAGCCAAATGACCCCAGGCCCCTATCTTCCTTTTCTTCTTCGTGTTCGCGTTGCTTGGGCCGCGTTCGCAAAGGCTTGCCCTGCTCCTTCTTCGTGTTCGTGTTCGTGTTCGTGTGCGTGTTCGTGTTCGCGAAGGACAAATCATCAGCCCCTCAAACTCCTCTTCGCGAACGCGGGACTCCCTTCGCGTTAGCGAAGAAGGAAACCAGACTTCAGCAACAGCAGTCCAAACAACTCCAATTTGGTCTTAAACACACCCGAGCTCCTCGGGACCCCGTCCAATCATGCTAACCAGTCCCATAACATATCACGGACTCGCTCGAGGTTTTAAATCACGCCGAAAATATAAATCGCACCACAAATCGAACTTATGAACTTCAAAAACTTCAAACTTCTAAAACGCGTGCCAAAGCCTATCAAACCAACCCGGAATGATGTCAAATTTTGCAGGCAAGTCCCAAATAACATAACGGAGTTGTTCCAACTCTCGGAATCGCATTCTGACCCCGATATCAAAAAATCAACCACCCGGTCAAACTTTTCAAAATTTTGAGTTTCGCCATTTCAAGCTTAATTCCACTACGGACCTCCAAATAATTTTCCGGACACGCTCCTAAGTCCAAAATCATCATACGGAGCTAACGAAACTGACGGAACACCATTCCCGAGTCGTCTTCATATAGTTCTGACTATGGTCAAAATCCTACGACTTATGCTTCCTTTTTAGAAACTGTGTCCCAAATCACTCTGAATCATCCGTAATTCAAACTCGACCATACACGCGGGTCATAATACATATTGCGAGGCTGCTCAAAACCTTAAGTCACTGAACGGGGCATAAATTCTTAAAATGACAAGTTGGGTCGTTACACAAATATATCATTATTTTCTCTATTTAATTAGTGTTTTAAGATTGAAATTTTGGAAAAATTTTAGAAATCTCATATAAACGAATTTTTGAGAATTCAGTGTCGATTAGAAGTCGGATTTGAGTGAAACTAGTATGGTTGGACTTGTAATTGAATGGGTTGTCGGATTTTGTAAGTTTTGCCGGTTTCTGAGATGTGGGCCCTGCAGGCAATGTTTGAGTTAATTTCTGATTTTATTGTAAAATATAGTATTTTCTTATGAAATTGATTCCTTTAATTTTTTGTTGACTGTATCGAATTAATTATGACTAGAATTGAGTCGGTCGTAGTCGGAAAAACGAGGAAAAGGCATATTATTTGATTAAATTGGAGCAAGTCGAGGTAAGTGACTTGTCTAACCTTGTGTGGGGAAAATGTTCCCTAGGATTGGTATTAATTGTAATATGATAAAAGCCGCGTACACGAGGTGACGAGTGTGTACACAAGGTTAAATGTGAATGATTATGTTTTTAAATTGAGTAGATCACTGTTGCATATTAATTAAATTATTAAATCTTGTTATATTCTCCATCATTGATTTGATTTATATACTTTAAATTTGCTTAGCCTTTTTCCTACTAATTGTTTTACCTGTTTAGTTGGAATTTGGTTTCCTTTATTCTATGCATTATTTGAAGGTTGATTCTCTTTAAAATAAATAATATTAGTATGAAATATTTGACATTTTAAATTTGGTATTGAAGCAATGTATTAAAGATTTTGAAATATTATTTTGCTGAATTAATTATTCCTGAATAGTTTTGTAAGATTTCTGTACTCATTGTGATGGAGCCGTGAGCTCTTTATTGTGGAAAAATATTATTGATGATTTATTTTGGCATGAAGCATGAGCTCTTTATTGTGGAAAATATTGTTGTTGAATTATTTTGGCAAGTTAAATTATTTGTGCACTTGAGGTACAAATTATAATATATTGTGATATTGATACGCATGCGGTGGTATAAGGTCTGGGTATTGAAATACATGCGGTGAGATAAGGGTGGCTTGATATGCGTGGCTAGTAGCGGAAACTACTAGAAGTCATACAGTGTGATAATGATAGTTAAAACGCGGGATGCTATTTCGAGAAAAGTAGTTTCTTTAAAATAAATTGTGAAGGCTCCTGCGGTGAGATAAGAAAATGAGATATTGTGAATTTATTTATGATTTGGAACTACAAGGCGGTACATCGGAAGTTCCCTTGTTGATATTGATTTATGGTCGCAGTTGCCTTTGATTATTTGTTGTGATTTTCTTAAAGTTGAAAGGAAATTTTATTTGTTTCCACGAGATATTAATTGCCATTATTTTGTATAATTAAATGGTGACCTGCTACTTGACTCATTTCCATTGCCATTTATTTTACTATATTGTTAACTTTTACCAGGCTTGGCACTTACTGGTACCGCTGTGGTGTACTCATACTACGCTTCTGCACATCTTTTTTGTATAGATCCAGAAATACCTCATCAGACCAGGCATCAGTAAACTAGTTGTACGAGGAGACTTCGAGGTATATCTGTTAGCGTCCGCAGAGTCCGAAATCCCCTTCTATCTTACTATGTTGTCTTCCTTATTTGCTCTAGACTCTGATATATAGAGACATAGAGAATAAATTCTTAGAAGCTTGTGACTTATTTCTACCGTATTTTGGGAGTTGAAATTAATTGAATGGTAGTTTATTTATTTCAGATATTTATGATTATTCCGCATTGATCGGCTTACCTAGCCTTAGAGACTAGCTGCCATCACGACCTCCTACGGAGGGAATTTGGGGTCGTGACAAATAATATGACCTATGTTGGTCTCAATAATAATGACATATAGCCTCAACATGATTTTTAACATGATTCTCAGCTCAATTTCTTTAACACATAAAATTACATGGATAATGCCAAGATTATTTGATTACAAAATTTTAGGGAATCAATTACGTCACAAATTTCCACGGTGCACGTCCACACGCCCATCACCTAGCATGTGCGTCACCTCCAAACAATTCATATAATACGTAATTCAGGGATGCACACCCGCAACTCCAAGTTTAGAAATGTTACTTACCTCAAACCGTGCAATTCTTTATTCCAATAAGCCTTTTCCTCGCGATTCTGCATCCGAACGCCTCGAATCTAGTCATAAATAATTAGATACAATCAATACGAGGTGTAGAAATCAATTTCATATGAAAATGCTAAATTTCACAATAAATCCAAAAAGTCAACAAAATGCCAATAGTGGGACCCACGTCTCGGAACCCGATAAAAGTTATAAAATATGAACGTTCATTCAACCACGAGCCCAACCATACCAAACTTACCAAATTCCGACATCAACTCGACCTTTAAATCCTCAAATCTTATTTTCAAATCCCTAGGTCCAAATTCTCGAATTACACCTCAAAAACACATAATCTAGTCGAAATATTCGATGATAATTCAATATTATTGACTAACAATGATCACAAATGTCTTACCTCAAGATTTTCCGTGAAATTTCTCTGAAAAATCGCCCAAGCCGCATTCTTTCTCCCAAAAATGTTGAAATGAGCTAAAAAAAAAATGAAATTGCTCAATAAAAATACTAATCGGGTCGCTAAAAGTCCATTGCCCGTCACTAAAAGTCTATTTTCCGTCACTAAAGGTCCGCAGCAGAACCTGCTTCCACCATCAATTTATTTTTTTCAATAAAAAAGCTCTAACTCCGTCATACGAACTCAGAATTCGATTCTTGTTCCTATGAGTCAAATAATAATACGAACCTAGTCGTTCAATCGAAACTCAATTCGAAGCTAATTTGCACAATGTGATACCAATTTTGCTCGTTAAACAATTAACTCATATTTCGCACTAAAAACCCAATCGCAACTTGATAAAATTAGACCAAACATTCCAGATCATTCCTATAATTCATTATCAAACCCCTCGAAAGTCTCGAAATCGAATTGTGATCTCTAGAACTAAAAAATGGACCTTTGGATCATTACATGTTTATGCTCAAAACACCAAACTCTTCCAAAACTCATCCGAGCCCAATGGGACCCCAACCAAGTATACTAACAAGTCCCATAACATGACACGAACTTAGTCGATGACTCAAATTACATTAAACAGCACTAAAACACGAATCGCACCCCAATTCAAGTTTAATGGAAACTAACGAATTCCAAATTCTACATTCGATGCAGAAACCTATCAAATCAAGTTCGATTCACCTCAAATTTTGCACACAAGTCATACATGACATAACGGACCTATCAAAATTTTCAGAACTGGATTCCGACCCCGATATCAAGAAAGTCAACGCCCAGTGAAACCTCCAAGCCTTCCATTACCAACTTTCGCCATTTCAAGCCAAAATCAACTACGGACTTTCAAATAAATATCCGGACATACTTTTAAGTCCAAAATCACTATACGGAGCTATTGGAACCATCAAAACTCCATTCCGGAGTCGTTTGCATAAAAGTCAAACTTCGGTCAACTCTTTTCATTTAAGCTACTAAACAAGGATTGTTCTTTCAGTTTAATCCCGAATCATCCAAAAACCAAAGACACAATTCACACAAGTCATAATACACATTACGAAACTGCTCAAGAGTTCAAATTGTTGAACGGGATGTAAATGCTCAAAACGACAAGTCGGGTCGTTACATAAATTCACTTATTTTATTAGAATACAATTATATATTCGAAGTAAAACAACCTAATAAAAATAAGAACAAGCCTGTAATATGATGAAGATAAAGAATTCAATAACAACAGTTTAAATAAATGAAAGACAAATGCCAAGAAAAGATAGAAGAAAATGAAACCTCACATATTATTTCAAAAGCACATTTCTAAGACAATACATGATTGTATTTATTAGCAGCCGATTCTGTAATTAAATTTTAAAATACTAAAAATTGATAAAACACCAGGGCGAAAATTTTCATTCAGGAAAAGTGGTGCGCTGAAATACTCAACAAGAAAAATAAGTTTTTTTTGTTATTATCTTATTCTTGTTTAATTTCATTAAGAATAGCATGAATTTATTAACTTATACATGTGCAAGCGCATAGCTGGTGATCAATAAGGACAAACAAGTTGTCTTAAATTATTTTATTAGTAATTATTATTAAAATCTATATTTATAGTAATTAAGGGTATTTTATCAAATTTGCCGGTATTTTAAAGTCAAATTAAACTTAAATATGCTATAAATCTCAACAAATAATACAATTAATTCAAATATTGTATTCATAAATACAATACAATATGATATAAAATAATATATTGTGAAATGATGAAAAATAATAATAAACCGAAGATATGGACTTATGAATATTAATTACAAATAGAATGATCCTTCGTTTATTTTCTATAACTATATATCTTTTTCACACGTGTGATTACCTACAAATAAGTTTTTTGGAATACAGGTTGGCATTAAAGCAAAATGGATCAATCACGTTACTAAGGAATTTGGATCCATCAAATGGCTTCTGCAATGGTACAAGAATAATATAATGATAGGCCAAAATACTTCCAAGCATTTATTTATCCTAAGAATTCAATTTTCACCTCCAGAAAATAAAGGTTGCTCTTTTAAATTCATCAAAAAATAATTATTTGTATGTTCATATTTTTCAATGTCAATAAATAAAGCACGTGGTCAAACAATCCTCAGCATAAGCATGTAGTTGCTGCAACATATTTTTTCATATAGGTAACTATAAGTTGTACTTTCAAGAGGTATATTGATGTCAAAAACAAGAATTTTGGTCATGACAAAGCAAGATGGAAAAGGACATACACCAAGAACACCGTCTATAAAGAGATATTAGGTAAGATGTCCAACATATTTAAATTCACCTATTACATCTAAGTAATTACACTCACTTTTTTATTTCAACTTCATGTTGAATCTATTTGGATATTAATTGCTATTATACTTAGTTTATTCTCGTTGTATATAATATTGATACTAACAAGACACTAGTTATATGTGCAATACACGTACATAGAAATTCGTTATTATAAAAGCACGAATAATTTATGGTAAATGTTGAACGACAAAAATATCCTTGAAATATTGATCGACTTTTATGCCCTTAAATATTTATACAATTTAAGAATTTAAGTGTAAATTACCTAATGCTGGATTTCTTTTTCGATTTAAACTACACAAACGTGAAATGTAGGCCTTATAAAGTTGATCCTACTTGAATTGAAAGTTACTTTCATAATTTCCTCTCTTTCTTCTATTTACGTAAGATGCTACATAAGCATATAATCAAATTACATACATAGAGTTTAACCTCTTTTTGTATTGTGATTTATTTTATTTTTATCCTTGTAATGTCGATCTAAATTGGTAAAGTTCTTAATTTTTATATATATTATTGGAGATTATCTAGCTATTGAAATTTTCCCTGTCTTTGCTTGAAGAACAATGATTTCAGGTATTTTTTTGATTTCTCTCTCTATCTAACACAATGCACAGTAAGCATAATTACATTTGATTGTTTGATCACACAACAAATTTAATTAGCGATGCTACCAAGCCGATAGTAAAAAATATCATTGTTATTTTTCTGAGATTAACTAAAAAACTATTTTCAAATTTCTACTGTAGAAATAATGCCAAATATATCTTTACAGTGAGTTGTTTCCTCAAATTCTTAATTGAACTCAAAGATACTCCATCAAAATTATTAATATTATCTACCAACTTATCTCAACCTTCACCTATCAAAGTATTCAAATTTCAACCGCAAAGATTGCAGATCATAACACCCAATCAAGAATTGCAAATATTTTAAGATTGATGGGGACAAGAAAAGAAATGGAATCTCTCATACTAAATAGCATGTGCAGCAAAAAGCAAATTTCTTTTTTTCCTCTTGTGTTTTTACGCTATTTTGATTATTTGGCAATTCTGGATCATATGTTTCTCAGGGGAGTCTCTTTCTAAATAGATAGGATCAAAATTTGTGCATTGTTGTTATGGAGATTCTATGAATATCTAAGTTTTTATGTGAAGTTGTTGCTACTCGAAAATAATTGAGTCATTATGTCTGAAATAGGGAGGAAAAAAGCCAAATAAAAAGCTTAAAGCTTTGACTAAACCAACCAAAATTAAATTACTCATCTTCAAAGCATAAAAGCTTATATAGAATCAATTATTTAGAATTTAAAAGTTCTTACATCCAGTAAAATTTTATTATACCTCCATAATTAATGGAGTTTTATATCTTATAAACACATAAATCATCCCTTCGAGTAAGTAGTAGATGAGTTTTTAATGTACAAGTCTTTTTGGGATTTATATATAGTATATAAACAACTAATAAAGACATACTCTTATCTTTATAAGTCTTTCTAACCGGTCGTATTCAGCGTAGAACAAAGATAGAGAGGATACAAACGACGAACTATACCAAAGGAGCAACCGGCCACATGCCTTCTGGCATTAATTTGATGAATGAGAGCAAATTGAAGTTTATACAGTTAGATTTCTATTACTTTAGTTTCTATTTTATAGTTCAACTAAATTTATTTTGAATATTAATACGGTAAAAAATATAACTATTTCTTACATAAAATTTCTACTAAATGACAATAATTCTATAGACGACGTGGCAACGAACCTCTATAGAGACTAGTGTTTACCCGAAAAATCAGGAAACGTTGAATTTAGGTGTGGTTCTAAGGATACGTAAATTCCTTATGATACAAAAATGGAAATACATATGTTTTGCTATAAAATGGGAATAATCAATAGGAAGGCTCAATGAGCAACATAAACTCTTGATGTATCTTGGGGAAGATGAGTCTATTGCAGTCTATGTCACTTCTTATAATAGAGGGTTACTACTTTATCTATAACAACATAATAAAATAATGCATATAGTGGAGGACCCATGATGATTTGCCTCTTCCTTGATTCCTACCAAGATTCTCTCCCTCGGTGCGGTTATAATGGCTTTTGTCGGCGAGCTCGGTACTGGCTCGAGCTTGGTGTTAGGTCGAACCCTCGATCTTGGTTCGAGCCCATTCTGCCTTGGGGAATCGATATTCGGGGCCTGTGTCGGTCGGAGCTGCCTCGTAGTTCGATTCGGATACGGGCTCGATAACGATACCGAGTTTTGCCGTCGATCGGTCTTATAGCTCGAAACTCGACGCCTTTACTCCGAAATTCGTCCGAGCTTGTTATGTGGATACCCTTCGATCGAGACGCCATCGTCTCGGACAGTCTTTATGACCGAGAATCGGTTTTGACCGTATACAGATAGTCCTCTCATTTCTCGAAAAGTATGTGGCGAGAAACGATATGATTTCTCTAAGGCTCGATCAAATTTATGTCGACGTTTCTATCAACCCCGATCATGATGTATGTGATAACTGTCCCATTGGTTCGGTTTTACCGAGGCTTTTAATGCATGTCAGACGGTGGTCGGCCACCGCTAATACCGAATCGTCATGCGTTAGCCTATAAATAGTCTTTCCATACAACTTATACTACTTTTGCGCCTTCTCTTCATCCAAATTCTCTTATTTATCCTCTCTATTTCGCTACTTCAGGGCCGCTCATACCAGGGTTTTTGGCGTTGTCCATCCTTTCACCTTCCTTTGCATTCTTTCCTCTCATATCAATGGCGAAAACTTCCAAAATCGTACCTCAGAAGGAAAAAGCTTCTTCCTCACGGTCGTTTGATGACAAGGCACCGGCGAAGCCGTCCGTTCACAACTATGTTCCTGGCCCGGGTATTTTGAAGACCGATTTTAGGGTGGAGAATCCTTCGTCTGTTCCGGGTCGATACGAGTACGTATCGATAAGAGGATTATCTCGAGGCCGTCAGAAAAGACTGAAACTGGGGTTCCGAGGTTGTGTTGCAAATTTCATCCTCCGATGAGAGCGTCACTACTTATGTGGAGGGATTTTTAAGTGTTTATACTTATCCCTTTACATTGGGACCCGTCGACCCGGTGATTATTGATTTCTGCAAAAGATATCAGGTCACTCTTGGCCAAATTCATCCTTCTTTATGAAGTATAGTGATCTTGTTGCGCTTCTTCTCTATCAAAGCTGGGGGGTTGGAGTTTTCTCTGAACCACCTCATACGAGTGTACCGGCCTCAGATTTTTCGAGGACTAATTAGACTTCATCATCGAGCATCAAAGGCTTTGATGTCGAGCATCGACGAAGACAAGGATCGAGGTTGGATGGGTCGATATATTCGAGTGAGGACCCGTGATATTATTCCGGAGGAGAAGATGTTGTTCCCTGAAGAATGGAATTTTGATCGTAAGTGATTCTTGTTTACCTTTCATGTCTTTTTTTTAGATTTTTTCTGATGTCCTTTCCCGATGTTCAGCTGCCCCTTGGATGCCACAAGCAGTGCCTGACCTCGAGGACTGGGTTCGGAAGTTAGCCTCCAGCTTCTCTTATGCCGAACGCGCTTGGCGTGATTTGGCAAAAGGCAGATGGGAGGCCAAGAATCATGTTGAGGTTTGCTTCCTATTTTTTTCAAAGTGTTCTTCACGTTCTTTTTGTTACCAATTTTCTTTTGTGCAGGCGTAACCAGGGATGCCGTTCTGAGGCCTTCGAGCAGTGAAGAAGGAAACAAGTCCCTGGTTCTCAAACAGGGGAAAGATAAGAAGCGAAGAGCTTCCTCTCGGTCAGAGGACCCGAAGCCCAAAACTTGAAGGGTGAGGAGAAAAGCAATCGCCCTTTCGATGGACTCGGTCCGACGACTGATAGAAGAAGATAGCTCTACGACTTTGGTAATTCGATCTACGGAGGCCATCGAGGTTGCTAGAGCTTCCGAGCTGATGGCGGCTGTGCCTGTCGGGGTTGGTTCCGAAGACCCGAGTCTCGACCAGAGTACTCCGAGTGATTTTCTCGGGGCTATGACAATGGGTCATTCGCCTTCTCTTCCATCTTTTTCTGAGGAGGCGTTGAAGGAAGCTCGAGAGTTGAAGACTCCTGATATCGGCACTGGCTCTGGTGCAGGGGATCCTTTTAGGGAATTTTTTACTGGGGTCGACGATGGTTCTGATATCGGTGATGCTTCTCTTTTATTAGAGGAGGCTCAGCATTTCATTACTCGGGTAATGATTCTTCCACTCTTGGTTTCTCTGTTCTTTTCCATACTTGACTCATGTTTCTTACTGTGCAGGCCATTAATAGGTTTCGAGTCGATCTTAGCCAGTGTGAGGCCGAGCTCCGGAAGGTCTCAGGCGAGAGAGATGCCCTGCGGCTTCTTTGTAGCCAAAAGGATGAGGCTATAAAGGATCTCCAAGCGGATTTGGCTAAGGTCGGTGAAGAAGGGGTCGAGCTTGATAAGCAGGTGAGCCTCGTTCTGTTAAAGTATGGGTCTGACTCAACCGTGGAAGTTAACCCTTCATTGTCTCAGTTGCAGCAAAAGATCGAAAAGATCAGGTTACTTCGAGAAAGAGTCGACCAAATCCGAGCTGAATGCAATTGGTGGAAGGAGACCCTCGACCGCTTGGCAGCGGAAAAAGAAACCATTTTGACAAAATTATTATCGGCCGACGTTCAACTTCGAAATGTCAAGCAAAAGGGGTCGGTTCAAGCTAAGAGGATCGAGGAGCTTGAAACACGACTTATTGAGGCTAAAGCGGAGGTTGGTTGTCGAAAGTCTTGGCGGATAAGTCCATTGCTGTATATCGGGCTAATGTTGAGGCTGCTCAGATGGAGGCACGGGAAGCGGCAAAGACCGCCGATACTCGAGCTCATTGGGTTGCCAAACTTTCCAAGTGTAGGTCTCGGAGGGAGACCCTCGAGGAGATACACGCTCGAGGTTTCAACCATACCGAAGAGGTAAAAAAGGCAAAAGAGCTCGAAGCGGAAGCTGAAGCCTTGGCTTTTGATGATGATGACGATGATGGTAGTAAAGGTGGATCCGAAGATGGGGAAGAGCTCGACCAGGAAGATTAGTTTCTAATTCTTCATGTCTGTAAATTAATCACATAGGCAATTTTTGTATATATATGTATGATGAGGTCGACTTGGTTTTGTTTTGTGAAGACTTTTAATCAAATGTTGACCTTGTAGTCTCTCCGATCGATCAAATTTGTAGCCCCTGGGTTTGCTTGTTGAGTCGATGATTCAAACTTTGAAGGAACATAATCTGTAGGTGATTTGTAAAAGTAGCTTATTAGCCGTTGAGTGAATGTTTTGAACTTGAAATATTGTAGCCCGTAGGCGTAGTGGTCGAGTGAGTGTCTGCTCGAACTCAGAATAACAGTAGACCATAGGCTTAATAGTCGAGTGATTCGAACTCGAAGTAGTGTAGCCCGTAGGCGTAGTGGTCGAGTGAGTGTCTGCTCGAACTCAGAATAACAGTAGACCATAGGCTTAATAGTCGAGTGATTCGAACTCGAAGTAGTGTAGCCCGTAGGCGTAGTGGTCGAGTGAGTGTCTGCTCGAACTCAGAATAACAGTAGACCATAGGCTTAATAGTCGAGTGATTCGAACTCGAAGTAGTGTAGCCCGTAGGCGTAGTGGTCGAGTGAGTGTCTGCTCGAACTCAGAATAACAGTAGACCATAGGCTTAATAGTCGAGTGATTCGAACTCGAAGTAGTGTAGCCCGTAGGCGTAAGAGTCGAGTGAGTGTTTGCTCGAACTCGAAGAAATAGTAGCTCGTAGGCTTAGTCGAGTGAATGATTCGAACTCGAGATAATGTGGCCCGTAGGCGTAATGGTCGAGTGAGAGTTTGCTCGAACTTGGAATAATAATAGCCCGAAGGCTTAATAGTCGAGTGATTCAAACTTGAAGTAGTATAGCCCGTAGGTGTAGTGGTCGAGTGAGTGTTTGCTCGAACTTGAAAAAATAGTAGCCCGTAGGCTTAGTCGAGTGAAGGATTCAAACTCGAAATAATGTGGCCCGTAGGCGTAATGGTCGAGTGAGTGTTTGCTCGAACTCGGAATAATAGTAGCCCGTAGGCTTAGTCGAGTGAATGATTTGAACTCAAAGTAATGCAAGTAGCCCATAGGCTTAATGGTCGAGTGAGTGCTTGCTCGAACTCGAAATAATAATAGCCCGTAGGCTGAATCTTAATACAATAAATCTCAAGTCATTTCACATGTGTTTATGTTTGGTCCAATCTATATGAGCACGGTTCATTTTGACCATTTGGCTCTTATAATTTTTCCTGTTGGAACCCTATTATTGTGAGATGACTTTCTTGCATCTGAACTCTATGTATTTGAGGGCCCTGATCCCCCCCCCCCCC